>JAAGKR010001885.1:43513-110077 GCA_011419295.1 Clarias macrocephalus
GTGTGTGTGTGTGTGTGTGTGTGTGTGTGTGTGTGTGTGTGTGTGTGTGTGTGTGTGCACGGGGGAACAGCATTTTGGATGCCTTCCCAGGTTCCCGTGATGACGTACCACTCACAGTGATGTATAATTAGCCCTCTTATTCCTTTCTGCTTCTAACTATAAGACTGCAGGAGACAGACTAGACTGTCGCTAACCCCAAGAGATGCCCAGCAGTGATTTTCACTTAGTAAATTGTGAAATCTTTCTCTCAACATAATCTCTTTTCCACAAAAGGGGCATTAATGATTCATATGGGAACTATGAGAAGATTAGCATACACACTTCCATTCAGTGATGCGGTAATAATGATAAATATACTGTTAGCCTACAGGTCTGCCAGTGGCCTGTTGCTTAAAAAAAGGAGAAAGTGTTTTAACCTGGGGACTGCAGCTAGTGTGTTCATTTCCAATCCAGCACAACAAACACACAGGCAAACACAATCATTCGTTAATTAATTTATCATTTATTCATTTTCTATATCACTTGTCCTGTATACACGGTCACGAGGGCCTGGAGCCTAAACCTGGAGATACACACACACACACATGCTCAGGAGGAATCTATACTACAGTACACACAGTAATTCACCTACCATCATGCTTTTGAACATTGACAGGAAATCAGAGAACCCGATGGATACTTTCTCAGAGAACATGTGAGGCAGTAACTCAACAGGAGCAGTGGTCACCTGTAAATTCCCAACCCAAACAGAAACGTTACGCTTGGACATACAGTACTCTGCAAAAGTCTTAAGCGGTCCATCATTTCCTCGTATTAATTTAAATTTCATTAAATCAAATTAGAGGGCATTAAATTACATTAAATCTAATTAAGTGATGCAGATTGTATTAAAGAAATGGGAACAAATGTTTTATTGCGACAGGCTGCAAAGTACCTAGACATACAATTTTTAAAAAACTGGTTGTTTATGTTTAACCTCAGCAGCAACCTCATTTCCCCACTTTTCTGTTACAACCACTCAGAATTCAGCATCACAAACAGTAGCCACACTGTGGTCCTTTTTAATATGGGATACATATGTAAAACTGTACCACACGACAGCTACCAACCAGAGAGGGTAAAGGCTCACATAGGCTTCTTCTAATGCCTGTGTAGCCAGCCAACTGCATCTCTTCCAACTGCTCCAAAGAGCTCAGCTAATTTTCTAGCTTGGCTTCTGGCCATGTATGGATGTTTCATCATCAGGATGGAAACTCGCAATCCCCTGATGAAAAGCCTGACATTTAATTTTATGCATTTATGGCAAGTTTTTATTTATTTTTTTCCCCCGAACCTGATTTTTGAGAAATATGCCCAGAGAGTATTTTCCAACTTCTGAATTAGGAAATTAGAACTAGGAAAAGGAATGTGATAAAAGGAAACAGGTAAAGGTAAAATTGTCTTTTCTATAGCTTCACAAAAGTATACTTAGCATCCTATGTCACTGGAAATGTGCACTCTAATTCCTTATCTAGCTCAACAACAATATTTTACAAAATGTTCACACTTCACCTTTTTGTTCAGTCATGTTCAACCATAATTCATGCCTGCAGCCACTGTTCATATTTTATCAAAAACATTTCAGGGCTACAGGGGCACCAAAGAACATTAATGCAGATAACACTAATGCTGGGGATGATTGAGCACAGCGTGACCTGATAAAAGGAGTGTCCCTGATCTAACATGATTAGTTTTTCAAAAAGGATTGAAATAAAAAAAAAATTGCAAAATTTCACAAATATCCAGGCAAGCTCACTTTTTTATGCTAAAAAGAAAGCTAAGCACTTGTCCACCTGAGAAAAAAATGGGAACATTTAGTGACTGGGAAAAGGTCCAAACCTCACCTAAGATCTCTTTATGCTTTCATTTGGCAAACCCCTGCATTTAACGCGAGTTCTTTTTTCAATTATAGCCTCCTCCATGCACCGTAAGCTTTTTGTCTTCACACGAAACAATGTTGTAGAGCTGCTAGCTCTTTAATCACTTATTTAAGATGGATTTTCAACCTGTTAAATCTCACATCGTGTGGGTGTGAACATATGTGTGTACATATGTGTGCGTGCTTGTGTATGTCTTGAATTGTCTCACACATCGTCTATACCGCTTTATCCTGTATACAGGGTCCACATGGGGGCCTGGAGCTTATCCAAGGAAATTCGCAAGGGACACACACATACAGTATACACACTCATTCAAACACGAACAAAGCATTTTGGGAACACGTTAGCCTGACCTGCCTGTTTCTGAACTGTGGGAGGAAACCGGAGTACCCGGAGGAAACCCACCAAGCACGGAGAGAACGTGCAAACTCAATGCACCCACAGACTCCAGGCGGGAATCGAACCTGGACCCTGGACCCTGGACGTGCAAGGTGACGGTGCTAGCCACTAAGCCACCATGCCGCATTGTGTGCATTGAGTCCCACTCTGAAAAGAGAGCACCATTGCAATAAGTCCCTTTAATGGATGAACTAGGGAGTCCTTGAGCGCTCTATATTTAACCACATTTAATTAAATTTTTTCCAAGATGCAGCACAGTGCAGGCGTATTCAATTAACATTTCATGTTATATCAGTTTACTTGCTTACAAAGGTCTGTAATAACCAATTAACATGGCTGCATGATGACAGTAGTTACTTTTTAGCACGCATTAACAGTAGTGATTAGTATTTTTGGTTGCTAATGTGAGAAGAGAAAGAGTAAAAACATTTTAAAATATGTCAAAGACTGAAATAAATCTCTTTTTGAGCTAATAAATCTAGCCCCAAAGCTTGACATCTTGTCTGATAAGCTACCTTTAGCTAAATCATTTATATAAATGCATGAGATTAGTTGAACCTCAATAGAAGATCTGCTACAATAGCAGAGCTGGTTCAAGTTTAAAAAGCTACATACATTTAACACCTCTGCTAAAGACATACTGCTTCATTCCGCTTGAATATGTTTCTATCCAGACAGTGATATTGATGAACCCTTCACAGACCTGTGATGACACAACTATAGAAAGCATTGTTTTAAGCTTCCATCTATCCATCCATTTAAGAACCTCCAACCGTGGAGGCCGGTGTATTATATTTATTCCAATACCTCCCGTCAACATTCAGCCAACAAACAACACCGATTATCCCCATCTGCATGTCTTGGGATTGTGGGAGAAATCCCACAATCTGAGTACTCCGAGGAAATTCACCTGAATCGAACCACTAAGCCACTGTGCCGCATTAAACCTTCAATGTTTCCTTTAGTTCCTATTATTTGTTGTGCCTTTCAAAACTTCATTTGGGATTGCCAACATGGTTGGGTCTTTTCTTTTCATTTTGGAATAATTTCCCAATTACTCTGTGATTCTGCTCATTGTGATCAGAAGCTTTCAAGCCAAATTTTCAAACCAGAGTGTTGGAGGTAGATCACATATAAAGCTTCTTCCTGTCTATGCTGCACAAGTAGTTTACAACAGGTAATACCGTGAGGGTCCTGACTAGGGGGGGTCTATAACATAGCAGAAGCCGGACAGAACTACGGTTCTACAATCACCCTTACTGTGCTTTAACTGAGGTCATGATGTGCGGCTTGTGTTTTTATTAATTTATTTTTATTTATTTATTTTTTTAACCATGACTCCTCTCAGAATTCACCATTAAAACGACACACAGATAACTTGAATGCCATGCCAAGGTTGGCCATGTTTGCCAGGAGTGGTGATTTCTCAGCATTTCTTTTCCATTGAAGATGTTCCCCTCTTTTTAAGGCGATGGAGTAAGACGCATGAGGAACATTTTTGAAACGTATTGGAATATGCTTTATTAATGAAAACTGCTGCAGACGTAAAGACCAGGTTGTGACCTTTCTGAAACCGCTGCTCGCCTCTTCAGTACCTTATCAGTCGTGCCATTTTCAGAATAAAGAACATGGCAAGCATGTTTAAAGCTGCTACAGAAAACAAGAAAGTGGCATGAAAGGAAGCGGGTAAAGCAAGATGATGTTGTCCATGTCACTTTCTACATTCAGCACCTGTTTTGGGGGGGATAAAATTTACAGCATTTGAAAAATGAAAAAATAAATCAACATTTCAACTATGAAAGTTGAAAGCATTTGATAGCACTTTCCATACTGACCACTAACTAGAGGATTTTAGCGAGACAGATACCATAATGCACGTCTACAGCAGATGGTGAGGTCCAACTTCCAAATGGACGCTTAGGGCAACTCACATTTAGCTTTGTTTTCTAAAACGCTAAGATATGACATATGATATATAAAAAAATACAGACTCATATAAGGTCATATTGCTCTGACAGTCAATATGGCAAAGATGTTTTCCAAACAAGAACAGAATAGAAATAGTAATATAAAGAAAAGAGGGATATGCATGAGAGAGAAACATAAAATGAGAAGAAGAAAATAATGAATAATGGTTTTAAAATGGTGTATTAATGATTATGAAGAAGCTATACTCATATACAGAACATTCCGGTGGGAGACTAGGGTGGCCCAGAATAGTATTTACTAATCAATAGTACAATGTAGGACCTCTACCAAAGCACTTTTTTTGTCCATGGTGTAAGCATCCTGACCACAGCATTCACTTTATTTAATGCACAGTAATCAACTTTTGGGCAAAATAATGTAGAAAGGTTCAGCATTTTGTGTTTTTTTTTTTTTTTTAATCCTGCAATGTATCGCATTTTGCATTCACAGTGTTTATTAGGGCGACACGGTGGTGTAGTGGTTAGCACTGTCGCCTTGCACCTCCATGGTCTGGGTTCCAGTCCTGTCTCGTTCTCCCTGTGCTTTATGGGTTTCCTCTGGGTACTCCGGTTTCCTCCCACAGTCCAAAGACATGTAGGTTAGGCTAATTGGCGTTCCCAAATTGGCCATAGTGTGTGAATGAGTGTGTGTGTGCACTGCGATGGATTGGCACCCTGTCCAGGGTGTACCCAGCCTTGTGCCCTAAGTCTCCTTGGATAGGCTCCAAGCCCCCCGTCATCCTGAATACAGGATTAAGCGGTATAGTTGATAAGTAAGTGAGGTTTAGTTGTAAAAACTATATGCAATTTGTATTATGCGCTTCTAATTTCCCACCAAATAAATTTTTAGCTAAAGTCGCAAGCAACATTTCCAAATGCTTCCTATAGATACGGTTAAATTTTCTCTAACTGAATTTGTTCACATATAGTTTGTCTTCTTGAGCTCACTGCACATAATTTTTATTTAAATTCATATTTGAGCTGACTGAACTAAAGCCAACAAATGAGCGCACTCATATGCATGAGTGCATATAGCTGTACTTAACCACAGAAAGGCCTTGAATTGAAGGCTTGAGATTAAAGACCCAAAAGATCTGATAAGCCGAAATTCTTAGTTAGGAAATGCAATATGACCATTATGAATATAAAAAAAATACAAACACAGTGATGGAATGTTAATGTGAAACTCAAATGTAGTTTGATTTGAAATATTCTTATGCATTTTAGCTTTTATCACTCCTTAATGCTGTCACTGAATTATAAACTCGAATGGTTTGATTCATGGCGAAATATTTAATGATTATTGCAGTTTCTGATTTAAACTATTTAGAAGAACTTGATATTTTGGACTCAACACTTTTATAAGTCCTACATAAAGCACTATGTAAAGGTTACAGCGCTAAAACGGCACCCACCTGTCTGATTAATTAGGCAAAATTAATTGCTGCTTTTACATCCATGGAAGCACAAAAATAATAAATTAGAGATGGTTATTGGCATTGGTTTACTCTATGATGTGCAACTTGGTTATTTTGCACCAATCATCAAAAGGTTCAGTGACTTTAAAAAAATTTTCTATGCAATTTTATTTGGACATTTGGGTGTCTGTAATCATTTGCACATGGAAATATTTAAATAATGACTATATGTTCTGTGTGTTTCTTTGATATAATCACTGATTTAAAAAGCTGACATGCATCACCGCCACATTGTTAAAAAACAAAAGCAGTGGGAGACTAACATGTATGTCCTTAGTGAAGACAGGCATATGCATACTGTATAATATCTTCTAGTGCCAAGTATAAAAGCTGTCATATGGAATAATTCAGGGTGGTTTATCATTAAGAAACACAAATAAATATGGATAAACTGACTCATAATCATAATGAAATTAGACATAGAGTCTTCATAAATACAGCAAGCACCAACACGCCATGAATATGTATAAAATACAACCACAACAAAACTCTGTTCTTATTTCATGGCTACATGATAACCAGTGGACTGTATCCATGGGCCAGACTTCCTGTTTGTGTCCATGGCTCCACCTCCTCCTCCATCAATTTCCTTTCATGGCCATTTGCACCTTTTTGCTTTTTAACCCTCCTCCTTAAACAGGCTTGGGACATAAACTCCCACACACCTATTCACACACTATGGACAATTTGGAAATGCCAACTGCATGTCTCTGGGCACAGTGTTAATCAGTACGCCACCATGTTGCCATGTAATGAAATGTAATAGAATTGAATATAATATCTTTAAGCACAATTAAATTAGTTATGGTGGCACGGTGGCATAGTGGTTGTCTTGCACCAGGTTCCGGGTTCGATTCCCGACTCGAGTCTTTGGTCATGAAGTTTGCAGGTTCTACCCGTGCTTGGTGGGTTTCCTCCGTGTACTCCGGTTTCCTCCCACTGTCCAAAGATATGCAGATTAGGCTAATTGGCGTTCCCAAATTGCCTGTAGTGTGTAAATGAGCATATGTGTGTACAGTATATGTGCTTTGCAATGAATTCTCACCCTGTCCAGGGTGTACCCCACCTCGTGCCCTAAGACTACTGGGATAGGCCTTATGCCCCCTGTGACCCTGTGTACAGGACCTAGCAGTATACATGGTTAAATGAATTATGTCTACCAACAGTAGACAGGGAATAAAAGACAAATACAAGAATTACGGTAAAGATGCCATGAGTTGGAACCTTGCAAAAGATCTAAACGACATCAGACATTAGGCAAAATTCTTTCTTTAAAGAACAACACATTTATAACACTCCAGGGAATGTACAGTAGGCCAGGAAGCTTGGAAGGCTTGGTGAGCCTAGTACATATTCTGGTACTCACTGTGAATCGATTGCTGCTTTTCGGCACAAATGCACATTTTCTGCTCATTGTGCTGGTACTTTCAGCCACAGGTCTCTCTTCTCTCTCTTGCATGCTCAACCATGCCCTGCTGCCCCAACACTGTTGGTTTTCTTATTAATAGTTAATTATCTGGACTGTACACTATATACAAGTACAACTGAGTTGTTCAACACCAATAAATCTGGCCAGTGCTGGGGCATAAAATATATATACACACAGTACAGACCAAAAGTTTGGACACACCTTCTCATTCAAAGAGTTTGAATTTGTATTATGGCAAGAAAAAAGCAGCTAAGTAAAGAAAAACGAGTGGCCATCATTACTTTAAGAAATGAAGGTCAGTCAGTCCGAAAAATTGGGAAAAGTTTGAAAGTGTCCCCACGTGCAGTTACAAAAACCATCAAGCGCTACAAAGAAACTGGCTCACATGCGGACCGCCCCAGGAAAGGAAGACCAAGAGTCACCTCTGCTGCGGAGGATAAGTTCATCCGAGACACCAGCCTCAGAAATCGCAGGTTAACAGCAGCTCAGATCAGAGAGCAGGTCAATGCCACACAGAGTTCTAGCAGCAGACACGTCTCTAGAACAACTGTTAAGAGGAGACTGTGTGAATCAGGCCTTCATGGTAGAATATCTGTTAGGAAACCACTGCTAAGGACAGGCAACAAGCAGAAGAGATGCGTTTGGGCTAAAGAACACAATAAAGAACACAATAAAGAAAACTCTTTGAATGAGAAGGTGTGTCCAAACTTTTGGTCTGTACTGTAGAGAGAGAGCGAGAGAGAGAGAGAGAGAGAGAGAGAGAGAGAGAGAGAGAGCAAGGCTGCCTCTTCCATGCCGGAGAACTAACAGTTTTAATCCTGCATGCACCGTGCGCACATTTTTTATTTTTTTAATGATTTTGGTCAGTTTTAACATCACTGGCGTCCGGAGGTCAATGAACATTTCTAGCTTTTTTTTTCTCTCCACATTTAGCTTTTTAACATCATGTGTGTTAGCAGGCGAATAAGTAGCCTAGAAATGAGCAAAAGAAAAACATTTTACAAGCTTTTGAAAATAGAAAGTGACCCGCATGTTCACCCACGGTGAAGATTCTGCCGAAAGCAACAGTAGCACCGAGTCTGGCCTTTGAAATGGGTAAACAGAGTTTTACGGTAGCGTTGTATCTGTAAAATGCAAAAAAAAAAAAAACCCTGAATCAATCTCCCTTGCGCTTGCTTGCTCACTTACTCGCTGAGTAGTCATATGTGCATGCACTGCACCTAGACATTAAAGGTGTGTAATAAAGGTTATATTAAATATAACTCTGCCCTGCTGTTTCCATGGACATCACCATTATGATATAACCTTACGGAAGAACACCTGCCACTAAACTACAGGGTGGGGGAAAAGTCATTAGGCATTAAAAAATGGTAATTTTATTGAAACTAATTGTACATACACTTTATTACAAAAATGAAAGCAAATCTTTAAATTTCAATTTAGACACCGGTGGCGTCAACAAGTTTCCTCAAACGCATGGAGAACGCACTGTCTTCTAAAGGAAGTTGTTTGGGATGTTGCTGAAAACCCCCTGAATCTGTGCCTCCAAGTCCTCCAGTGTGCAAGGCTTTGTTCTGTACACCTCCTCCTTTTCGTAGCCCCACAGGAAAAAAAGTGTGGGATCTGGACTTCTTGGAGGCCATTCAGGAGTTCCGCGTCGTCCCAGCCAACATCCTGGAAAATACTGATCGAACTGTGCACGCACAGTAAACGTGAAATGGGGTGGCGCACCCTGGGGGTGGGACTCTGGTGATACTACAAGTTCCATAGCCATTAAATCTTGCCTAGTTAATTTTCTCCTACTCTGTACTATTACAGACTAGTACTGTGGGCCAGGGGTAGCTCATTGGTTAAAGCATTAGAGTACGGTCCTGAAGGTCCCAGGTTTGAGCCGCACCACCACCAAATTTCAGACATTATTAAAGACATTAACCTTCAGATGTACGGTATGACAAGAAACGAATGTACAGTAAGTCACTCTGCATAGCAGCATCTGCCAAACGCTGAAATGTAAAAAAAAAAAAAAAACTTTTGTTATCCATAATGGTTGGGTAGAAATAAAAATGTCCTGCTACTGTATATAAGTTTATTTAAATGACTAAAATGTACATAACAAAAGTAATTCATATTAATTAATTTATATTTATTTATATTGTTTTATTTTATGTTGTTTTGCCGAGCCACCTATAGGTTTAGCTCTCCATCACAGCCTACTCGGAGGCTTTTGATATACCAGACAGGTGCTCTACAGGTACATGCACATACAGCACTATAGTTGTTTTTGTTGCTATGGCAACAATAACGAGATGATGCTTAAACCATGTTCTGAACATTTATTGATTTTAAACAAATACCTCTACAATGAAGCAATAGCATATCTGTTATCCATCTAATTTTAAATCCTTGACATTCCATATATATGCTTGTCACAGAGAACCCCAAAACTTAAATTTCACCCATATTGCTAAGCTCATCAGGTACACCGGTGTAATTTATGACCTGCGGCACAGTTCAAGTTTTACTTAAGATACTTCAATAGTTTCAATCCATCCAATTTAATAACACTGGAGATAAAGGGAATTAGCATACATTTATTGTCTTGCAGGTACCCTTTCCTTTCAGTCTTTCATAGCAAATCATAGCATTTGAATAATAATTAAACGATTATAAAATAGAAGAGAGGGTGGCATGTCACAATGTAAATCCACAAAGTGAGAGCGGGAGAGTGAGGGAGAGGAAAAGGCCTGAGAGACACTAGAATTGGACGGCTGAAAAAGAGATTTATATTTGTATTTTATGTACATGTGTGTTCGTGCAAGGCTTTCCCTTCCCACACGGCCTCTCAGAGGAGAGAGTGGGCGTGTGGTGGAGAACACAGAGCCAAGCTCGGTTTGATGTACGCCTTGCTTCTGAGCCTGAGCTCAGGGAGCTGCAGGCTCATTATCTCTCCCCAAGATGGGCTTCCATGATACCAAACCCAGCCAAAAATGTTGCTTACTGACCTGAAGAGGGAAAGAGGAAAGAATTGAGGAAGGAGGGGGGGTTTGTGACCTCCTTGATACACAAGACTCTATGACTTTTTCAGTGTGACATCTGCTCTCAGATTAGTGGGGTTTTGGGGGACTAGATCAGCATGACAAGCAACAGACTGTGAGCCACAGTGCCAGTGTGTGTGTGTGTGTGTGGGTGTATGTGTGTGTGTGTGTGTGTGTTGGTATGCGTGCATGTGTTGTCATTTAATAGCACACATGCATGTCCGTGTGTATGTATGTGTGTGTGTGTGTGCGTGTGCATGTGTGTATACGGGGTCATATGTGTGTTCATATAATTTTTTTTAATGTACAAATGCTCCGATTTGTCTGTGTATATTCTTCTCTTTTACAGAAGCATGTACAGAAGTGAACATGCAATCCAAATGCTACCTCTAAAAATAAACTTTTTGGCTTTCTTATTTTTTCTCTAAAATCTATAATTTACAGGAAACATGTTTGAAAAATGTTTGTGACTTTAATGAAAATAAGTAATTATACGTTATATAATAAAACATTAAATAACTTTTATTGATTCCCAACCAGGTTCTATTCCCGTCTCTGTGTGCTTGGTGGGTTTCCTCCGGATACTCCGGTTTCCTCCCACAGTCCAAAGACATGTTCCAAAATTGGCCATAATGTGTGTGTGCCCTGTGATGGACTGGCACCCTGTCCAGGGTGTACCCCACCTTGTGCCCTAAGACTCCTGGGATAGGCTCCAGGCCCCCCGTGACCATGAATCCAGGATTACGTGGTATAGTTGATGAGTGAGTGAGTGAGTAATTTTCTCCAAGGTTTAAAATGCCTCGCTGTTAGGGGGCAGGAATAAAGTGCAGACACAGATGATTGAAATGTTTATATCCCAGGCTGATCGGTTATGCCAAGCAGGTCAAGCAGAAAACCGTCCGATCCTGGCACGAGCCGTTCGATTGGTGCATCTTTACTAAAAAGCATTAAACGTTTTAGTTTCCTATATTACTATGGTAGTTTATTGCATTTGCTTGGGTTGAGAAGACCCTGATGTACAGTATGATAGCGTATTTTTGTGCCTATGAACTGCTGATATAATAATAAAGCCATTCATGTGCTTCCTCCTGTGCACCCATTACCATTATACTGATACTCTATATAAATCTATATCTTTTTGATACACTTAGGACTGATTTTAGATTATAGATTGTAAAAGTGTTAGGATTTTTGGTTCAGCCAGGAGTCCTAGGGAGTACAACTCATGTGGGAGGAGGAGGGTAGTCATGCTTGCTCTTGCATACAAATTCTAGCAACACTACCCAATCTCTCACAAGTGGATACGACAGCGTTTTCAAGCCCATCTAGCCGCCCCCCTCCCCTGACCCAACTAAAGATTCGGTTGTCTGCCTTGAGTAATGTAAAGATGCTCTTGGCTGGCTTGGCTTGCCTTGTAGGGAAGTGTAGACTTCACCCTGCCTGGTTGGTAACTGTCGCTTAATAGCCGAGAGCCAACAGACAGGTGGGTGTACGGCTAAATTAGGGAGGAAAATCTTTCAGAGGGAAATACTGGAATTCAAGCCCCTGGATGTAAACACAGTCTATATCTGCTTTGCGACGATGCTTACTATTAAAAGCACTAGAGTATAAAAATAGCAATGAATTGACATGAACAACAGCAGCAAGGCGAGCTATGCCTCTGCATTGCCCACTCAATAACACACTACAGCATTCCATCACATCAGGTCTGAAACACCTCCTTCCACACAAACACACACACACACAAGCACATCACTTAGATCACGCCACCATAACCAATTCACTTAACACATTCCTCCTGCCGCAGCATGGGCAGGAGCGAGCAGAGGGCTGCAGGGAGCACTCTGTGTCTCACAGGGACACGAGAACACACTCTCTGATTCAGTACAGGGATCGATTTAAAATGTGGGGGGTTGTTTCAGCACATCAAGACTAGAGAGTGTTTTTGTGTGTGTGTGTGTGTGTGTGTGTGTGTGTGTGTGTGTGTGTGTGTGTGTGTGTGTGTGTGTGTGTTCTACTTCACATGTTGAATATGACATGAGGGATTTCTTATTCCCCCATGCAGACTCCACAGATATAGACTAGAAGCTGATAATATGTGGGATAATATGTTTAATGAAGAAGCTCAGATATACAGTATATGGGATTCCTTCACCCAGGGTATAACAAAGATCTAATTCATTAGAGTAAGGGGTGTACTTAAGTGCTCTGCTTACATCGATTTTCATACCATGGCATTCATTAGCAACCTGTCACACAAAACAACATGCGTCTGTGTGACTGGGGGCCATTTTTAAAACATGACTGTAAAATGATGTTAAAGCTTTTATGTCTATAATATTTTTTTAATTAAAAGGTTTCCACTCTCAACATTCTGCCTATGTATTTAATTTGCTTTCAATGTGCCTTTCTCTGCTACTTTGACTCGAAAATACAGTATCTAATAATTATTAATATTCTTAAGGAAGTCTCATTACATCTGATTACTGCCGTAAATGGCAAAAATCACATGGCATAGGTGCTCATACTGTGACAGTGTTTCATAATGAGTAGCTGCCAAGTGCAAAATTATATGCTCAGCTGTGAGACAACTTTGAGAATCCAAGACACTGAAAAATATTGATATGAAGGTAGTTAGGGAAAGATTTTTTGTTCAAAACGACTATTCATACGAATTAACATTCATATGAAACGGTGAAACCTGCCATGGACACGCAGACTATAGAATGTGAATGGTTACTAAGCAACAACGCAATAATAATAATAATAATAATAATAATAATAATAATAATAATAATAATAATGATATGATAATGATGAAGTCACAGATCAGTTATAACTGAATGTACTGCTACACTATTTTGTAATTTTGTGTATGCTGTAGTTATGATACACTGGATCTGACAAATCACAAAATTGTCATGTCAGTTTAGACACTTTAGTGAAACATAAGTATGTATATATAATATTAATAATAGTATGTTTCATGTATATATACTTTACTTAAGTAGTTATATTAGTGGATAGTTTTTAGTTTTACTCCACTACACCTAGAGGTGGGTAGAGTAGCCAAAAAATGCAATGTAAATTATGTAAGCAGTCAGACAAAATTATACAATAATGTACAAAGTGTGACATTTCCAAATAATAAAATAAATGAAATAAATTTAATTAAATAAATTGTATATTGTATATGTGCTGTTGCGTCTCTTTGGTCCATGCATTCTTTGTTGTGTGCAAAATCTTTTGTATAAGTATGTTTCAGGTTATTTTCCTGTGCCACGTCCGATGACCTATTATCCACCGGCGACCCCTGGAAAGCTCTGAGTTTTATTCAACGATGTTTCTTATGAATAAAAGGGGGGAATTGTAGGAAATATTTAATTTCTATTGTGTTTCATGATGAACTCGACACGCTGCGCTATCAACAAACCCTTTCCTTAGTATAATCTATGTTTACGGTCATCTCGACACACTGCGCTATAAACAAATATATTTTCTTATTATAATCTATGTTCATAATTGCAGAACCGCATCCAAGGTCCTGTCCTTCTCCACGTTATCTTTTAATAACATTCCAGACCATATGTAACCTTTTTTTTTGGTGCTTTTGTGTGTGTGTGTGTGTGTGTGTGTGTGTGTGCATATATATACTTCTGTCTTCCACAATAAATTTTGAACATCTCACTGAGCACTGAGACTTGTGTGTTTCATTGAGGGGTTCCCTGAGCTCAGGCGGGACAGCAGAATACGGGCGGAACACTGAGTAGAACAAAGGGGGGCTACCGAAAACAAGAAATTCTTACATAAATGAATAAAACTAAATTAAGGAATAAGAAACACAAATTTCCTAATCTCCCTTTTTTCACAATATAAAGCTTTTGAAATAAATCCCTACTGTAGGTAACATATGTATGTTTGAACAGTGTAGACTATTTCCTGTATTTGTCCTGCAAATGACTCAGCAGAAAATAACATTAGAACATATGTACAAGAGGTCTCACTTTACCATAAACTGTGTCCAGCAGAAGAAATGAAATATTAGCCTCTAGTTTATTTGATAATTATATATGTTAAGACATTAAATAAAACAGCTTCACTGTCTACCACAGCTGAAGAGAAACCCTCCCCCCTTCTGTGTGGTCATGTGACACCATGCAGTTATTGTTATTGCGGCTGATTGGTCAAACAGAGTCATGTGATTATTGTTGCTACGTCTGATTGGTGAAACACAGTCATGTGGTAGATCCACCGGCTGTGGATTTCTCTGGCAAACACAAAGAATATCTAAAGTGTCGAATAAATGGTTAGAAAATATAGCGGAGTAAGAGTAGCGTTTCTTCTTCGCAAATCCACTCAAGTGAAATTAAAAAGTATGGTATGGTAAAACTATTCATAGAAGTACATTTTTTCAAAAAGTTACTCAAGTAAATGTAACATGCTACTACACACCTGTGACTACACCCTACTGTACATCAAACATCTGTACTTTCTACTTCGCTACAATTTTGCATGGCATTATTTTACATAACCACAGTGGTGTGGACAGCCGTGGCTACAAGTTTTAAGAATGACACAAATATTAATTTTCACAATGTCTGCTGCTTCAGTGTTTTTAGATCATATTTATCAGATGTTACTATGGTGTAATCAAGTATATTTAAAAGCATTACATAAGTGTCAAATGCTTTTATTGACAATTACATACTGTTTATGCAAAGAGTCAATAATTGCAGTATTCACACTTTTTTTCCAAGACTTCTGCAATTCACCCTAGCATAATGTCAATCCTCATCCAGGCCACAGCCTGACTGAAGGCAGTCCATTCTTGTATAATCAATTCTTAGAGTTTGTCAGGATTTTAGGGTTTTTGTTTGTCCACCCGCCTCTTGAGGATTGACCACAAGTTCTAAATGGGATTAATGTCTGGGGAGATTCTAGGCTATTTAACCAACATTTTCATTTTTTTATTTCCCAACTTAGTTGCCACTCACAATCATGCTAGAAAAGGCATTGTTCGTCACCAAACTGTTGGTTGGTTGGATGGTTGGAAGATGTTGCATGTATGTGCTGGCAAAATTGTGAGTTCAAAAAGGGCAGCAAAGAAGCCACTTCACTCCAGGAAAAAGAAAAAACACCAGGGACTGACATTCTGCAAAATATACAGGGATTGGACTGCTGAGAACAGGTGTAAAGTCATTTTTACTAATGAATCCTCTTTCCGATTGTGTGGGGCATCCGGAAATAAAAGCTTGTCATGAAAAGAAACGGTCAGCGCTACCACCCATTGGCCACTGCTGTAGTATTTGAAGTGGTAATTGATTAATTGATTTGCCTTCCCTCCATGAAACACTCAGTCAGGTAGCAGGTGTTTGAAATCAGAAGTGGAGGTGGTTTCAGACAGCATGGAAATCAAACAGTGCTTTCACAATTTGGAAGGAGACACAGAGAGTGATAGAGAGAGAGAGAGAGAGAGAGAGAGTGTGTGTGTTTTATTATGTAGTACAAATGTAAATGCAGGACTTGTAGGTTTACTTGTAGTTTTAATTTTATCTTGTGGTATGGTGGCTTACTGGTTAGCACTTGCACCTCTAGGGTCTGAATTCGATTCCCGGCCAGGTTCAATTCCTGTCTCCGTGTGCTTGGAGTTTTCATGTTCTCCCTGTCCTTGGCGGGTTTCCTCCGGGTACTCCGGTTTCCTCCCACAGTCCAAAGACATGCAGATTAGGCTAATTGTAGTTTGTGTGTGTTATAGTGTGTGACCTGTGATGTATTGGCAACCTGTCCAGGGTGTACCCCGCCTTGTGCCCTAAGTCTCCTTAGTCGGGATAGGCTCCAGGCCCCCGTGACTGTGTATACAGGATAAATCAGTATAATGAGTGAGAATATTTTACTCCTGATGTCTATAGTTTTACTTAAGTACAGGATATGTGTCCTTTGTCCACCATGGCCTTGCGTCTGATTAATAAATTATGGCATATTATTTAGAAATAATCTAAAATTTGTAAAATTGCCTCAAACATTTTCCAAACACATTCTACCTTTAATTTTAGTTGTCTAAAAAACACTAGCACTGCTTATACATTTTTTTTTCTTCCCAATAAAGCGCCTCTAAGTTATTGTTTCCCAAAATAGATACCTGGAATAAACATTGGCTTTTGCACTTCAGCCTTAAAGTCCATCAGTCTTTTTAAAAGTGAATATAAAGAAGCCACAAAGAGAACAATACAACTGTTCTGTAAAAAGACTGCATAAGAAAAAAAAAAATCTCACATAAGGAAATATCTGAAAAATACTCCACAATTCACTTTTTTCGAGGATGCAAAGCGCTCGGTTTTGCACTCTATAATATTTATGTACTCAAAAGTGTAATTTAATAGCAGCAAAACTGGTACGATAGTTAATATTTTAGTAGGATATACACAGACAAATGATAAATAGATGCGCATAACAACATCACTAGAAATGGAGCATTGTTTTTCCCAAACATTTTCCCTCGATTGGTGTTTTGATGATGGCGATGTAGCACATCTCGCTCTAAACTCTCTCATAAATGTTCAATTAAGTTGAAAAGTGGTGATTCTGAAGGCAATAGCATATGATTAACTCCTCACTTTCATTGTCATCAAACCATTTAGTGATTTGTATAGACTTTAATCACGTTTCAAAATTGTTCTGCACAGCGTATAAACACTCTGCCAACTTTACTAGATACACCTGCACATTCATGCAGTTATTACACCAATCAGCCATAATATTACAAAGCAACACATTATGCACAGTACTATGTACAGTAGGCTACTCTTGTGCAATACATGAATACAGTTTGTAAAACTACTCATAATAATTCTTACTACTGTTGCCTGGCACCTACAAGGTCCGGGTTCGATTCCTGCCTGAGGTTTGCACGTTCTCTCCGTGCTTGGTGGGTTTCCTCCGGGTACTCTGGTTTCCTCCCACAGCCCAAAACATGCAGATTAGCCTAATTGGTGTTCCAAAATTGCCTGGAGTGTATAAATAAGCGTGTGTGTGTGTGTGTGTGTGTGTGTGTGTGTGTGTGCCCTGCGATAAATTGGCAGCCCATTCAGGGTGTACAAGATGCAGTGCCCCAAGTCTCCTGGGATAGACTCCAGGCCCTCGTGACCCTGTATACAGGATAAAGCAGTATAGACGATGAGCTATTTTTTTATGTCTTTTATTGCCTTTGAAAGAGAATTAAAAAAAAAGAGACACTGGTGAGGTAATGGCTGTTTATAGCTGCTATAACCTAAATGATAATGGGAACTTGTTTGCCTGGATGGTCTACAAAATTTAATGTATCCATAAACAGTTAAAAAGTGTGATGCGTCATCTGTTCATAAATTGTAATTATTAGCAAATTGCTATGTACTGTAATAAGAGGAATTAAACATTCCTGGACATGCTGTTACTGGCAAATAGTTCAATGCTCCAAGGTGGTAATAGTGACTCTGCTTTGTGTCAGGCCTCATCGCATTTTGTTATTTTTATTGTAGTTCTATTCCAGCCCCTCATATAATTATATCCTTCCAATATGAGTTAAATCACACCTGCTGCAATTGGTAGGTTCATCTCCGGTGATTTCCTCACATCTCTGTTACGGAAATCTGTCCACAAAACCCTGTTAAAAATATAATCTGTCCATATGAGTTGGCAGCGGAAAATCCTTAATACATTCACAGCTTAAGGCTCACTATTAAAAAGCCTTTTTAAGGTGGGGGGGAAAAAAGTATAATTGGATGTTCTTAATTTTTTCTTCATGACTTTATCTTTGGCTCTAAGGGACAGAAGTACTGCACATCACTGTGGCTGTGTGGGATTGATAAGGTTTCACTGGGTCTCATTATGGCAGTGTCTTTAGTTAAAGGCAGACGAGGGGCAGAAACTGCATATATCACGCTCACTTATTCACTGACACCTTTGTAGGTCACGTGAGAGGAAGTGACATGTAATTACCAGTGACTAGGAAGCTCGGAATGATCCATATGGGTCAGATAGAGTCTTATCTAGATTTGTGCTCTATACATTGAGTGTATAGTTGATCTCTATCTCCCACGTGTTCCATCACTTCTTGTTGCTTGCCAAGAATGAGGTTTCCAATTAAATTTTCACTTAGCTGTGGGAGAAGGAGAACTCGATATTTCCCAATTACGGTATATTGATAATGATTTGACATCAGGGCCAAGTCAAGCATGGTACCTGAAGAGGTACTTGAATTTTTATTCTAGATGCATCATACTGTATACGGTACCTAAACAACACTAAAAATGACTTTGTCATAGGATATACACGGATCAGCCATAGTGATTTAATGAAAAACATTATGCCCAATATTGTATAGGGTCCCCTTGTGCCAACTAAGCATCTGTGGGTTGTGGGACGGGGCCTGGTGTCTTTGGCTGTGTACGGCTGGATGTGGTGCACTGGATGATCGGATGCCTTTCTATCATGGCCGGCGTTAACATATCACACTTATGGAGCTGGGGTCAGAGAGCAGGGTGAATCAGGATACAGCTCCCCTGGAGGAGGTATGGTTAAGGGCCTTGCTCAAGGGTAAACAGTGGCAACTTGGCATGCTGAGGCTTGAACCCCTGACCTTCCAATAAGTAACCAAGAGCCTTAAGTGTACAATATGAGCCACCACTGCCATGTTTGGACCAGACGGTTTGGCCTTTGGTCACCCGCGGGCAGGGTGGGCCTTAGGTTCCCATGATTCTGCCAATAGTTTACTGTTTATTTATTATCATTTATAACCAATGTTAATGTGTTAATTGTTATGGCTGATCGGTGTATACTGATTTAAAGTGGAAGTGGGCATGGTCTAGATGAGTAGTGCAGAGAGCGTGGCCAGTATGTAGCAACTTATTGTATATATAAAACAGAAATTCTGTTTGTTTGTTTGTTTGTTAGGCTGGCTGGTGGCTGGCTGTTCCAACCAATTTACTAGTAGGAGGCATCAGCATCAACTTTTATATCATACTGTGAGCGTGTCACAGGCGTTCCTCACTGCATGTGATGGTAGGCAGCATCAGTTTCCCCACCCTATGGTGTAGATGTGTCACAGGCATTCCTCAACAGTTGCTGGTCTTTCAGGTACTCCCGTCAAGGGGTCGCCACAGTACAAGCGGTCCACTCATAAAAGCTTGGCACAGGTTTTACACCAGATGCCCTTCTTGATGCAACTTTCCTATTTTACCCGGGCTTAGGACCCTGGGGTTTGGGCACTGGCCGGGAATCGAACCCGGGCCATTCGCACGGCAGGCGGAACACCCACCACTGAGCCACCAGTGCCCCTAGGCATTCCTCAACAGTATAACGAATATAACAGGCAGAATTGAGGGCTGATGAAAAATCAGCATCAGTGCACACTCCATTCGCAGGATCACAGCCACTACATAACCACTGTCCCTTTAGTTCTCTATAAAAGGTAATACAAAAAAAAAACTATGGGCCTCTCAGGAGTCTTAGGGTACACCCTGGATGGGGTGCCAATCCATTGCAGGGCACAGAAATACACTCATTTCCATTTCCATTTGGAAACACCAGTTAGACTAATCTGCAAGTCTTTGGACTGTTGGAGGAAACAGGAGACCCAAGAGGAAACCCACCATATACTGGGAGAACAAACAAATCCCATGCACACAGCCCCGAGGCAGGAATTGAAACCAGGCCCAAGAGATGCAAGGCGACAGTGCTAACCACTATGCCACCATTCCAAAATAAGCAGAGTAATCAACTCATGAGAAATGGACCCTGAAAACAAAGTCTGAATCATTAAGTCTTATTTGCAGCCGTGAAATTGTTTATCCAGTCATTTCTATGAAAGGAATTTTATGAAGCAGGAACCTTTCAAACATCTTTGAAGTGTACTCAAAAGCATGCTTCAACTGCCTTTAAAGAACAACTCTTTGGATGCAAAAGAAAGTTGTTTCATAATCACTTTTGAGTTCATTGGGGCGGGGGTGGGGGGGCTTATTGCGAGATTTTTGTCAGCTGCTGTTGTCGCATTATTTAAAAAAAAGGAAAAAATATTAAGCAAGACTGTGACTCAGGTACAAACTGTTAATTTTTTTCTCCATTTTCCCTTTCAGTGCTTCCTAATTTATTGCTGACTTCAATAATGCAACAAAGGTTCCTGCATAGTTGCCTTTTGCTAGAAATAGTGATATCTAATGGAAATACTCATTAAATAACCAGTACATTAGAGATCACGCTCTATATATCTGTATAAATAGAATCTCATAACCATGCACTAACTAATGGCAATGCATGAACAGTCAACTTTTATTGTCTGAGAGCGATCCAGTAAAATCAGCCATCTAACCACCAGTTATCACATTTAAATAGCTGAAAAGAAAAGAATGTTGAAATTACTTGTCAAAGGTTCTGCTTAATACCCAGTAGGACAGGTCATTAATGTTATGCACATAATTTTTCCAGAGCGCTTATTCACCCGTCACCCAATCATACCACCGTTCAGTGAATTAATGTAATTATCTAAGATTCTCCTCTTTTTGTGCATTTGAAGTACTGTAGGTGTTAACAACGGTGTGCTCGAAAAACAATAGAAATATGACCACAGCTCAGCATGGGACCCACGAAATAGCCAAGGTTTGGCTCTAGTTTTTAAATTAGTCATGCATGTTAATATAATTATCTAAAAACATGAGGTAGGCTAGCGTAGGTACAGTATGCATGACTGAGTTAGTTCAGTACAGTACCAAAATGACACTGACTCTGGGAACACTATCAAAAGAGACAAGTTGGAACCTTGAACAACTAAATTGCATAACAGAGACACACAAAAGAACCAGAAAAAAAATGAAAATGGTAAGGGCTGTGTATAAGAGAGAAACAAGAACCCCAGCATATCTGACCATTGCGCTCTTTCTTACCTTCATATATTGCTTTGAAGCCCTGGCCACTCACAGCGTAGTCCGATAGTAGCCACAGTGTCAGTCTCGCTCCAGTGCTGACTATTGGAGGAGGAAGTCGGAATCCTGTTAACCTACAAACATGAAAGAAATAAAGAAAATGATAAAGCAATCAATAGGAACACTTTTTTTTTTTAAATAGCTTCGCAACATCGCTGTCAAAGTCTCAAACCAGAGTAGTCATAAGGAGCTGATTAATTTCCCATAACAGTACTGTAGTGCCAGCATGTGTTGTAAAATGCATGGTAATATTAATGCACTCAATCCAGTGTGTTATTGTGAATTAGTAACAATATATTTACAGGGATGTGTATGGCAGCTTCACATTATCAAGGTCTAATAACCTTATAAGAAGGAAAGCACATAAATTAAATAAATTACATCAGGAGGCGGTGGTACTGTATGATCTGGTGGTGCTTCAGTTGGTCAGGTCTAGACGCAGTCATGTTATAAGGCAATAAAATGACGTCAGTGGATATAGGCATGGATAAAGGCATGGATAAAGGCATGCCATTTCTTTGTAAAAAAAAAAAATATATTGTTCTGTGGTGTAAGAGAAATGAAAGCATGCTGTTATTGGAAAATAATAAACTTCGTAATGGTAAAATAAGCAGTAACTAAGCTTTGCATTGGGCCACATCACACTGTGATAAATTTTTTTATCTTCATATAAAAGTATACCCTGCCATGTTTTATTCCTTAGACGATGCATGAACAAGAAGCTCGCGAGAATTTAATCTATTTGGAATGCAGTCTAAACAGTCCATAGTAAAACATACTACCATAACTGGGACATCAATATTTGTATTACATGTACAGGACATTGTGTTGGTGGTTATTTCCAGTGCAGCACTTACAGTAAGTGGTATTACTTTAAAGGTCAGAGGTTAAACATGACTAGTGTGATATGGGTTTTATTATTCCCAGAGATCTATAATACAGTACATAATTACTCAAGATCTACTGTAAGCATGACTTTTTATTGATATATCGTGTTTAAAATATGTTCATACCTGCCATTAAAAAAAGACTGTAAGAAAGACTCATACCCTCATTAATGCCGTGATAAAAAGATGTTGAGCTGTATATTGCATCAGCTCACACTAAATATGTAAACGTGTGTTCGTTTGATGCGCATGTAACACCTGCCACTGTAATGTGCTCTGCCCAATTAAGCTTCCGTGGTGTTGTAATGTTTGCACAAAGGGATATGAATACTGTATGTGAGGCTGCTCTGGCTGTAGTCACGGCCACACAAAGTTATTAACCACTGTTCAGCATAAGTTAAAGGCATTGTCACAACTGACCCGTTTGAGATATCAAAAATCGCTTTACAATTTTGCATTCTCAGTGTCTTTAGATCACATCGGCCCGGTTTGTTGGCGACCGTATAAATTCCCTAGGAGGAGTATATCAAAATCCATCGCGTGCGTTTTTGCAAACGACCCAAAATAACTGACTTGCTTTTGAGTTGAGGCCAGGGCATGCAGTGCGAAAGTTGTTCGGCTCAATGAGCTCTAAATGTGTACCGAGGTTTATGTGCATACGTGCAAGTGTGCATGAGCTATGCAGAAAAATCTCGTGTGAGGGCCCCTGAGGGCCCCGAACCAAGCAACTCTCAGTCATCCTAATGGCAGCAGATTCCAACATTTCTGCCAATTTTCAGGACTTTCAAAAAGCCCAAACAGTTAAAAAAAAAATCCTTAGGAAAACAAGAGGGTCCTGCACACCCTACAATGCTTGGACCCTAACTAGTCAACACACTTAATCTTGTACAGACACAAATATTGCATACATAATGGTCTGGTTCCCTGTTGCTTATATGAAATGTAACATTTCCTTTTTATTTCAGATCCTCCAAAATTAACAATAAAAGATCACACTGAACTAGTTATCATATAAGCAAGACATAATTCTGCACACAGAACGGGTTTTTACAGCATTAGCTCGTTTGCTTACAGATCCAGACTTTTGGGCCACCCTGTATGCATATTTTTTCATATGAAAAGGTGTTCGTGTCAAACCAGGAGTTGTGATGAAATTTCCTATAAGTGAAGGCATAAAACCAATTGACATTTACAGAAGACTTCAAGCACAGTACGGTGATGAGGCTGTAAAACATTTTAAAGCAGGCAGTATGTCTGTGAATCATGATGAATCCGAGCCGAGGTGGCTCCGAGCCCACTGCAGTCGTTCCCGTGAATATTCAGCGACTGTAACACCAGATCCTTGAAAGACTCTGGGTGTCTGTGAGAACTGTACATCCACAATAAGGTCCTAAAGTCATTTCCGCATGATGGGGATAAACAGAGGAGTTCCTGGGAGGCCAGCGTTTCAGACATGAAGCAGGCATCAGTTGAAAGTTGAGAAAACTTTCTACCTAGATGGTATCCAAGCACTAGTGAAACGTTGGGATAAGTGCTTTTGTGTAGCAGGGGATTATATAGAGAAATAAAGAGAGCTTTTACTTCCATAACCGTGTTCGTATTTTCTGCCCAATTAAAAGTCCCGGTTTGACTTGAATGCCATTTGTACAGGCTAATTCAATTTCAGCAATGTAACATGTCCAGGCTAATTACACAATAAACTTTGCTGCTTAATTACCGCAATGGGACTCTCCCAAAAATGTCAGGAAAGATTTGCTACGAAGGAAGTCGCTGAAATCAATTATCCATAAAGAGCAGCGTGAGTTAATGGCACAATGGCAGCAAACCATTTAAACCATAAGCATAACCCTTAAGCTAGGTCAAAAAGTGACGGAATTTCTTATCAGAATAATTAGAGTAGAGGAATGAAAGTTCATTCCATAACATCAAAGTCACATACGGTTGTTAATTTTCTATGTAAATAAGTGACATAGAGCTTTGATTTCTTATAGAGTGATAAGTGACAGGTGGGGGTGGTGTAGTGGCTAGCACTTTCGCCTTGCACCTGCAGGGTCCAGGTTCAATTCCCAGCCGGGCTCGATGTAATGCGGGAGGTAACCCGAGTACCTGGAGTAAACCCACCAAGCACAGGGAGAACATGCAAACTCCATGCACACAGAGGCGGGAATCAAACCTGGACCATGGAGGTGCAAGGGGACAGTGCTAACCACTAAGCTACCGTGCCACCTTACAGTCACTGTCTTGTGTCATGTTTGGCATATTATATACAAAAGAAAGTGCACTCTGTGAAAAGTTAAAGCTTTACACAGAAGTACATTTCAAATTGAAATTTTATTTGTCACTACACAGCCATGCACAGTATGATATGCAATGAAAGGCTTATACAGTACGTCTGACCTAAAAAGAAAGATTTCTCCATGATGAAATAAATTGCACTAGCTTCTTCAGAGGGATTTTACTTGCTACTGTCACCTCTGGCTTTCTCATTAGGGAGCTAAAGCTACATTCGGCTGCAGGCAAAAGTGGCCTACATGTCTTTTTCTGTTCTTTTTTCTCGTATGTTGACAGTGAATCTGATCTTTTTAAGTCTGATTTAGGCCACCTCATTTCGTGGACCTAACTCAGATTCAGGTGTGACCTCATCATATCCATTCTTCATTACATCAGTCCAGCTTGACATGATTCATAGTTTCTTGCTAGGGAAGATAGAGGATGATTGGGAATGATGACTTCAGTGATGGGCTAGTGAGATAATGGATCTCATTAACAACAAGCAAAAGTACAAGGTGGATTGTGATCAGTCCGTGGTTGAAGAGATCTCAGAAGAAATGGCTGAAGGAACAGTCATACAGTTTAACAATACACGTTTAAAATAATATTTTTAAAGAGACAAAGGTGGCAAACCAAAGATTAAGATATATTGTAAATACTATATGAGATGAAGTTTGTCCAAACATGATCAGTCACAGGCCAAATGGAGGGACTCAGAGCTGTGCTGCGGTTACACTAGAGGTCCATATGGAATTATTATCAGACAGATGATTCCTGGCTCTCCATCAGAAATGAATCTGTTATGCCTCCAATGATCCTAGGTGGCCCTGAGGGAAGGGCATGGGGACAATGGAGAAAAGCGAGCAGATAAGAAAGAGAAAAATGGACTAGTTATAACCCCTAGGCTTCATCTACTAAAAGTGAAAGACTGTATTAAATCATCAAATTCAAATTTGATTTGTCACACACAAGCATACACAATACGACATGCAGTAAAATGCTTGTGACAGTTTACACTGAAATAAAGTTTATACTGAAAGTAAAAATTTTAAAATAAATCAATGAAAAAAATAAATAATAATAAATAAATACATAAATAAATAAATATTTCCAAAACTGACAATATAAAATGTATATAAAATATATAAAATATACATTTAAAAAAGGACCGGGAAATAGAGGGTGGGTGGCAACAGTACTACTATTGTCTTGGCATAAAGTGTGTCATATTTAGTTATATGTCTAAATACAGTAGGACTGAGGTAATTGTGGTTAAATTGGCATCACATGTGTGTTGGTGGCCGAACGGCCTGAGGGATTTGCGGCTCCTTATTCTCTCTTCTTCAGGGAGCGGAAGTGTTTCTCTGGACAACAGATGAGTCAATTTTTCTGAGTTTCTGATCTTGTGATCATGGTTTATGAGAATACAGCTGGGTGCTAGAATGTTGGAATGTTATTGGGGTTAGGATATGCTGTAGAGGTAATAACGGGCAAATAATGTAAAAACCCAGTAAATCATGAGGATAAATGCAAATGCAAATATAAATTTTTAGGAGAAAAAAAAAAAATATATATATATATATATATATGTTCCCAATAAACGTTAGTAGTGAAGGAATTACAGTGAGAAACCTAGAATTTTGGGTCGCATATGTACTGACACAAGCGAACAAAGACAAAAGACCGGACTGTAGCACTGCATAAATGTTATATGTTGTTGATATACAAGTAAAAAATTATAAATTCTGGATATTACAGTATAAGCAAAATGTTTTAAACGACTACTCCATATAATTATATCACAAATGATACGTTTTGTAATTAGGTATTTTTATGCTTAAAAATGTACATTAACCTCCCCATATTTCTCATTTCGAGAGTTTTCATCAGTTCAAAATGCTTAGCTTGCTTTTTTTTTATGTTAAAACAAGCCATTCTGCTCTGAGTGATGAAAATATATGAAAATGCGCTTATAAAGCTAAGAATCTCTAACCATTGAAAGAACCTTTTCTTTAAGAGTATACTGTACATAAGACACGTCTCCTTTTACAAGCATGTCCTTGATGACTCCTGCATCCCTACTATCACTCTATACGTTGGAAAACAGTATTATCATGTGGCTAATGTATACGTGTGTGTATTTGTATGCAGTAAAAAGAAAATTGTTCTGTTGCGGAAACTGATTAAAGCGATCTGTAAATGTCACATCTACCCCCATATCCGCTGCTCGGTGAGCTTTCAGCACATCCACACAGGCATTGATTTACTGAAGGCCAGCGCAGCTCCATAATAAAATGTGATTAAATGGAGTGTCAGCATGTGAATAATGAGTCACACAATCCATGCACCGGGTTATGTTGTCACCACACACCAGAGGTCGTGACTTTACTGCCTTTGCTCACATCAGTCCATCATGGGTTAAATCAATGTCCTCAATTAGCATGGCTAGCTACGTCGGGGTGTCAGGAGTGGCCTTGTGCCAGCAGACGTGCACACTGTGTCATGAATCTGCACGGTGTATTTTACAGTGTCACTGTGAACGAACAACATAAATACACACATCCTAACTATTGTAAAAATAAAACTTCCAGCGAGTGTTTGCCACCTATGGCGCTTGTATAAATCGGGCCTGTTCCATTCGAGTACCGTAAGCGTGTTTCATTTCCACCTTTAAGGCCATGCCGAGTTGAGACAAATTGTTGGAAATGAACACAAGCCCCCTCCGCAGTTGGGTTACTTACTTTTCTTAACATGTAGACAGCATGAAAGTAAATCAGCCTGTCCTAATCTCATTCCGTAGATGTGCTGCAGTGTTGCTGATGCAGCTGTTTTTCAGTGTAAGGGGGCGTGGGAGGGGGTGGAGGAAAAAGGACAGCGGCATGCTTCTGACATGCAGGCAGCGAGACGACATTGAGGGATAAGTGACGGTGTGTGTGTGTGTGTGTGTGTGTGTGTGTGTGTGTGTGTGTGTGTAATGACAAGTGTTTAGAATTAAAGCTACTAGTAAGCAGAAAGTTGCTCTTGTCCATATCATTTTCTCATTTGTGCTTGTTCCTTAAGGGTGTGTGTGTGTGTGTGTGTCAGGTGTGCTGTAATTACAGTGTGTGATTCTGGCAGGTAAGGGCTGTACTGTGTTTTTTTTTTTTTTTTGTGTGTGTGTGTGTGTGTGTGTGTGTGTGTGTGTGTGTGTGTGTGTGTGTGTGTTTATAGTACTTTGAAGGTTAGAATAAATATATAAGTGAAATTACTTTGTTTAAAATGCTCTTTTTGTTCTCATTTTTATTTGAGTAACATGCAAATGTATCAAAATTTTACATACTCGAGTCCGTCACCACTGTCGGCTCAAGCTTATTTGGTGATATAAAAGAATATAAAAAAGCAAAATTTAATTTATTTAATTAATTAATTAATTATTTTTTAAATCTTTTGATGTCTCGTCTACTCCTGGGGTCGCTATAGTCCCTGGCACTATATTCACCAGCCTGCTGTGTGTCCTTTCCGCCTCAGCCTCCCCATTCAGCGTGGCTGGGTTCTGACCAGCATGGTGCTAGAGATGCTGTTTTTTTGCTCTTGGGTGTTCAACCAAACACATACTCTTTGAAGGTGAGTTTAGTCATTATATCCTCTTTTGAAATGCTTACTTTTCATCTGTTTGCTGGCTGGATTCCTACCTAGGCCTTGAGGAACTCCATAATGGCTTGGGGCATTTAGCTGTCATCCTAAACTAGACTCATGGTGTGCAGGGCTTCTGTTGGGCAACGGGGGCTGTTTGATGCCTCCAGTATATCTAGCCACCTACGGAGTGACTCCAATAGTCCTTTTCATATATAATATCAGTCATAACAGTGAAAGAAGTTTGTTTGTCCTTTATGTAGAACTAGGAGCTATATTTATTTGGACATGTTCTTTTAATTGTTTAATTCTTCTTCTTTGTCTTTTTCACATTATTATTATTATTAGCCATAAATTCCAACTGAAGGTATTTTCCACCATCATCACCATCATCATCCTCCCCAGCTGTTAGTTGGGCTCGGTTCGATTGATGGGACTGTCAGTGCAGGGTGCTTCGTTTGACACAATCGTGGCTATAACTCTCGGCTCTTCAAGGCCCCGGTGCGAGCCGGGGCAACCTCAAAGCAGCTAAAGCCCTGGTGAGCGCTACCCAATTATACTATCCTACCCCATATATCCAGCCTTCAGCCAGCCTCTATAAATACACGCTTGCACATCTCCACTTCCCACACACACTCGTTCATTCAGGTTATGCATCAGGTTATTTTTGCCACTGCAGTTATGATGGCCTCCCAGTACATCATAGTCTGTAATGGGCACGATAAGTGATTTTGGTGCTAGAGATTGGATTACGGCACATACTGAGTGAAGAGATAATACACACAACCGCCAAATGCCCAAGCAGAGGCCCAAACCATCTGCCTGTAGCAGCTGGGTGAAGCAGTAAACTCCAGGCATAGATACTGTAAGTACCGAACTTATTTCTTATCACTACATGATAAACTATTTAAAGTATTACCCAGCAACTCTCTGTGGTGACTTCATATAGGTTACAAATGGTACACAATTATACTTTCATATAAATATGATGGTGTTATATGTTAGTGGAATTATATAAATATAATTCCATATATATATTTTTTTTATTTTATTTTATTTTTATTTTTTTTACGTGACCTGTGTGAAGACCTCTGATCAGAATTTATCACTGATGGAACATCATTAGCCTGTTTGGATGTTTTTCGACACTGCCAAAACAAAGTGAGCCAGCGAAGGTGGTTATCCAAAAACAGCCAGAGCATGGGTTTCAAAATGTGCTCCCCTTTCACCTCCATTTCCCTTCACAGTGGTGGATGTCAGCGATCCAGAGCACCATCTTCAGACTTAATGAGGTAATCAGCACAACTGAAAAATCAGAGCAATGCTTGAATTCCACAACAAAATGTGCCCTATTAGTCGAACCTACTACAATTTTAGGCCAGTTCATGTCATTAGGTTATTCTTTTTTAACTAATGGGGCTTGTTCATTAAAATGGAAAGCATTTGCATACAAAAAATCGAATAATTCAATTGCTACCAGATTTTCTAAATTTGGTAAATTCAGGCATAAAAACACAAATCTAAATCACAGATTACAGAATTCGGATTGTTTAACTGGCACACATTACAGCAGTTTTATGTACTGTAAACCAATGCCATTGACAATCCATATAAATACATACATGTCTGTACATTGGTCCCAACTCAATGATATCTTTAAGTTTCATAACCTGAAACCAAAAGGCAATTTCTGTCTGTATGCCTGTATGTCTGTCCAGCCGGATAGAATTTAATGAAACTTTGTCTGTCCTTCGGGACTTGCCTGAAGTTAAACCTGCACCATAGATTCAAACTAAATATTGAGTAGAAGGCAGGTTATAAGCAGATACTGTATGTGCCAGATTATAAAGTATGAGTTTTAATGGGTCAAACTGTGGGTGCGTCTTAAATTCCGCTGGACAGAATTTAATAAAACTTTAATAAAATTATTTAAAGATTGACATCCATGGTTCTCAAAATTTATACTAGGTGTGTAAGTTCAAATGAAGAGGAAAACTAAAAAACATAAAGTCACTATAGTGACTACAATGTGTTGTATAAACTTTGAAATAATTAAACACAAGGCTTATCCTGTGTACACGCCCATCTTTGGCAGAAGCCAATGAATATTACGTACATTAAGTGCGCAAAAGCAATGGTCACATGACAAAGTGTGAAGACAAACAAGATGTCAAAAACCCAAACAAGTGAAGGATTTTTCTTGGCAGATTCCGTAAAAAGCTCGCTTTTTTTTTTTTTTTTTTTTTGTGAGTTGGCTCCATGTTCACCATGATGATTGTTGATTTGAAGAAAATTTTAATGAGGTCGCAGGTCTGCAACATTTATCAAGTAACTACATTTATTTGAAATTGTGTGTGATCTCAGTGCCATGGAAGGGAGGTTGAGCGTAATTAGCATACTGAAAGTACAGGGTGCACGAAACAATTAAATTATATATATTTTTAATAGACAGGTGTGGAAGACCAAGACAATAACGGTATCACTCGTCATTTGTATGCATGTACTGTACGTGGGCTTCAACTACTGTAATATCACTAATTACGTTAAAGCTGATCAGCTTTTTTTTTTTTTTAGCTTTAACCTTTTAACTGTTTCTACAAACTCTCTACCTGTCAACGACGGGGTGCAGCGAACGAACTGCATTACTGGAAGAATTATTCATCATTGTGCCATTTTCAGCTTTGTGTGACCTTTGACTGTTATAGAGTTTTGTGAGTGTCAGTAAATGTAAATCAGCTATGTTGTGAATGCACTTTGCACGTTACAGTTGACTGACATTTATAACCATATAAGTTACAAAAACCTTGCTGAAAAAAAAATCTGGTGGGAATATTTAGTTTAGTTTGGCGTGGCTTATTAAAAATATTCAAACCATTTCTGCGTGGCTCTCTCAAGGGAGTCGTGATGGCTGGATTTAACACTGCACTTCATTTCACAATGTTGAAAGTGAACCATACCTAAACACACCCTCCAGCTTAAGGACACCGGAGGCAAATTCTGCTGCAGGGAGTGCAGAAAGGGTCAAATCTCATTTCATAAGGAAAATTCATCAACGCAGAGGATGGTGGCGAATACTAAAGTGAAAGGAAAAGAAAGCAAGGCAGTGATGGAGGGAGGAGAAGAATAGATGCTCGGGTTTGAATTATTGAACATAGGGAAGCAGTGATATAATACAGTACTCATCATGCGGGGGGAGTTTTGGGCCAGAAAAAGCACTGAAGAAAGCAGGAATGATGAGTTGTCAAAGAGCGAGTGCTATGGCGAAACCCGTCACAAGGGATATAGATGGGTCCAAATGGTTTCACGGTGCTGCTAATGAGCATCAGCTTTTACTCTGTCACAGCTCAACAACTCATACCTCCTCTCTAAATGCATACAGGTGGTGTTCAATTTAAAACCAGGGGTCGTGATGAAATTTCTCGTGAATGAAGGCGTAAAATCGATTGACATTTACCGAAGACTTAAAGCACAGTATGGAGACGAGACTCTTAGCTGCAGTAAAACATCTGAATGGTGCAAGCATTTTACAGAACGCTGTACTTCCCAGCTGACGTGGCTTGAAGCCCACTGCGGTCATTCCCTTTAACATTCAGCGAGAGGATAACGAATAGCTTGTCGCCAACTTGCGGAAGAGACGCGTCTGGCTGTGGGAACCGTGCACACAAACAATACTAGCACATTGCAGGAACTTGGCTGGGAGTGCTGAGCTCAATCCAAGCCATTTTTGCATGTTTGGGCTATTAAAGGAGTTCCCGGGAGGCCAGCGTTTCAGATGTGAAGCACTTTCTATCTTGATGGTATCAAAGCATTAGTGAAATGCCGGGGTAAAAGCATTAGTGTAACAGGAGATTATAAAGGAATAAAGGTGGTTTTTACTTTCATAACTGTGTTCTGGTATTCCACTGCAATCAAAAGTTTGTCTCGAACGGCCCCCGTGTTAGCATGGATTTCTTTCTCACTAGCACCTAGCATCATATACTAAACTAGCTGAAAAGGAAACATTAGCTTATTTAATACTAAGCATGATACATCCTGACATATATAAGAAATGCCTAAAACCTTGTGATTTATCTCCTCCTGTTGTAATTAATTTTCATGTTAGTGAAATTACAGAAAAATGCCAAATCAAAGACATTTGACATAAAAAAAAAAATGAAAAGGTAAAAACTCAAAATCTGTTTAAGTGCTATTGATCCTAAGAGCCTGTCTGACCTAAAAACTGCAGTCTAAAAGTGTATGCCTTAACCAGCAAATACCTTGTGGGAAGTGGAATAATAATTTTCTTTGATCAGTGTAACAGCAAAGGAAACGCAATTTCAGATAAATTCAGTTGCTTGATAAATGTTGTTTCAAATTAAGTAACTATACATACATATTAAAAGTCAAAGTGCAGTGTTTATATACTGTATAGGTCCGGTTGGACTCTGAATCAACACTGAAGATATTACTGTAAAGCGATGCCACATCATCATTACAAGCAGTCAAGTTGACTGGTGGAGTGGGCATTTTTATACAAGGTGATACAGTAAAAAGTGGTCCCGGATTTTCTATAATAACTCTCACTGGGACGAAGCAATCTGAACGAAACAACGTACAATGTGCTTCGAACACACTGGGACGGCCCTGAGTCGGACCGTTAAGGTCGACGCCAGACAGCCCTCGCGCCGTTTAACGCTTTGCCCCTTTACATGACTTCTTACATGACCATCAGGATGGTGGTGTACAATAATATAGCGCGTCTTCATAGCGCATATCCTTGACGATACATATGATCAGGAACATGGAGCACTGCTTTGAAATGTGTAAAGCAAAAAACAGAGATCACTACCAGAATGATGTATGATGCAATCGATTATACATACGTCAAGTTATAGCGTCTTTTTTTTTGTTTTTTGGGGGTTAGATTGCTTCATCATAGTGAGCATTATTATGGAATATTTGGGGCCTCTTTCAGGCAAATTACCCGTAAATCACGATCGTAGACTGGAAATGTAATTTTTCTATAAGAATTGAAATTTCCATTCGGATGCCCGATTTTAATTATTTGTTTTTCGACATATTTACATTAAGGGTTGAATTTCCACTCGTGCAAAATATGTAAACAAAAACATTGTAAATAATTGTATGTTAATATTATTAAATAGAATTAAGCACATTTACAAATTTTATTTATTGTGGGAACATAGTATACATAATATCAATATGTAAAAGCTACACGTGGCTACAAGCCTGTTTGTATAACTGGCGGCACGGTGGCATAATGGTTTAACACTGTGGCCTTGGACCTCCAAGATGGACTCCCACCTTCAGGTCTGCATGCTTAATGGGTTTCCTCCAGGTACTCAGGTTTCCTCCCACAGACATGCCTGCGTTGTGTTGATTGAGTAAGTATATCGTGTTTGGGTCACAAAATTCCACTTGTATTGGGATCTGAACATTGGGGCATTTCCAACCATTCATATTCGTATGGGTATTAATAGATCACTTCATTAAATATGGTATTCTCCTAGTCCCTAATTATTACAGAAAGCGAACAGACAATGACCTTGCAAAATCTATTTCAACCTGAACAATAAACATTGACTCAACATTGTTCGACTGTTTCTGTCCATCAATACATCAGCAAAAATAAACAATGAACTAAACAATTAAACACCAATAAAATCGGGTCAATTATGTAGCATTACTGCTGCTAGGAAGGCAATTAGACTGAGCACGATCCATAGTATAAGGCGTTTGTGCTGCTGTGATGAAGGAAAGACAGAGAAAATTATTTTCCTGGAGTGTACGAAGTGCAGAGTGGCGTCGCAATTATAGCTTAAAGGAAAGCAGTGATTTAAATGTGTGTACAATGAGCATGAATTAGAGTTAGTGGAAAACTTTCGACTATAATTACAAAATTGTATGTAGATTTTAAAAATCTCTCTTCGGTATTATTTCACTCAAAATTCCCATGTTTGCATTGAACTTCGCTTCGCTTTTACTTTGACTATCTCCTCTTTCTTATTTCATGTCTTTCTCCCTCGTCCCCTCCACCTTCTCATTCCCAACATCTCTTTCCCTGCTTGAGTCCTTGGCACTGCAGAACCATAGATTAATTATTCAAATGTTGACTTTCTTGCCAGAAAGGGGATCTGGGAGGAGACTGCGGTCTTTCTCATCCTCTGCTCATTCCTTCCAAACTCATCCTGTCTATGAGGCAAGTGCTACACTTTTATTACTTGTATTCATTTTTATTTCCTCTGTTTTTTTTTTTTTTATCCCTTGGCACTTTCTTCGAGTTCTAATAAACTGTAGCACGTGGTTTAGCTGCACATTTGACTTGATGCAAAAGACAGCAGTGAGTGGTTGTTAAACCTCCTCGCTGTTCTTCATCATTCTTCCTCGTTCAACTGTGCGCAGATGCATAACGGTACGTTGATTGTAGAGTCACAGAGGAAATAATTTAGGTCATTCATAGGGCAGAGAAGAACACTAAGCACAGATTAACAACAGTGGCACAGTGGTTCTAGTAATACCAGCTATGCAGTGCTGATGAAGGATCTAAAATAAAGACACTACTTTATAAACATGCGATGTAAAAAAATTCAATAAAAATGAAAAAAAAAAAAGAAAAGCATCACGGCTCTCACTTACATGTTAATTAAAGTGTAAAACCAACTGGGCAGTGTTGATAACATTACTGTTGCTGCAAAAGTTGTGCTTGTCCTTATGGGGTGGGTGTATAGGTGAATCATAAACATGTAGTCCTGACTTACGAACATTTGAGTTATGCATTTCCTCAGATACGAACGGACCACAACTGTACAAACATTCGTAGATGCTAATAAATCACAGAAGTAGCTCATTGTGTATTGTACAAAAATAGGCACTGTAGTGCACCAGATACCAATATTTACAATGATATACAATATTTATCTTGGGAGCATGATGATAGAACATGGCTGTCCTGTAAAGCTGTCCTGATGGTCAGTTCACAGTCCGATATAGTGAAAAACAGCTCTAAGACAAAATGGCTTCCGGGATTCTCCTCACGATTTAAAGGCGCGGAGACAACACTGTTACATTTCACATTTCATTTCCTTAGGCGCGGTTTGATTTTGCCATATGATTGATGGCAGTGTGGGGAAAGGGGACCAAGATTTAGTCAAGTGGATTGGTATGGCTTATATTGTACATTCGCGTCAAAGGTGTATAAGACTCACTTTGTCGGACTTAAAAACAAATCTGACTTACAAACGTACATGGAGTGATTGCTAAATCGTCAGCAGAAATTATAGCTAAGTTAACTAGTGAATGTGAGAGCATTTCCACATGCACAAAGCAATGAGAAATCATAGGATTGGAACGTATATGAGTGTCAAGCCTAGACATGTGGCAGTAAAATAAAGTCAGCTGATGACCTGAATGTACTGAATGACCAGGTTGTCGCATCCGTCCCTGGCACATTCCAGCAGTCTAACTGTGAAAAAGTGGTTCTGGGAGGATAAGAAATCTTTCACAGATTGCGTGCCATGATGAAACAAAGTTTGAACAAAAACTTGAACAAAATCCTAAAGCGTAGAACTTTTTTCACAGGTTGCTTTCAAAAGTTAATTTGTCGTCAATCACCACTCTGTTACCTTTACTTCTCATGAAATACTAATTACTTGTTTAGTTTGATTAACAGTTAAAAAAGAAGCAATAAGCCAAGGTTTTATTGATTTCTAGCAATTATAAGGTAGCTTGCTAAGTGTCATATTAACCTCTAAAGAGTTATTATTGTAGTGGTCAAAAAAAAGGATCTCCAACAAGGGCAAACAGAGGCCCACTGGGTCAGAAATGACTTTGCCACATGCAGCATCACTGTCCGGGGTGACTGGGTGGAGGAGGGGGGCGGGGGGGTGGGACTGACTAACCAGGTCCCCAGTGGAAAGAGGGCCCTTGCAAGTCTTTTATTTTATTATTTCTAAGTAATTAGTGTCATAAATACATTGCCTGAATAAATTGGTTGGGTGACTTAACTATTCTCTCGCTGATGCCACGTTCACCCCTTACAAATGACACGAAATGGTTTAGTCCACCCTGCACTCGGATCGCCTTTACAGCACAGCTAATTTATTCTATCTTATTGAATGCTGGCACTGTGCACCGTGAGTCATGTCTTTCTCTAACAAAGTGAAATTAGGGTACCAATAAAGAAAGAAAGGAAAAGGAAAGAAAGCAAACTGAGGGAAGTCAGCGCACACAACTAACAGGTTAAGAATGGTCTATCTATTAACAGTTAAAGACACTTGAGCTAACAAAATTACTTACCAAAACTTAACACCATGACCCTTAGTTTGAGAAACTGCCATAGAGAGTGAACAGCAGGATGTCCCTCATCATCAGCAGTTGATGCTCACGATGTGACACAAGGTCAGATTTCATGTATTATCACTCAGTATGTCCGCAATACCATTACAATCTCTAACTTCAACATCAAAGGAACAATAACAAAAATGTCATATCATTGCACATATGATAAGCCGAATTTACCCTGATGCATTTTAAGTTAAAGCTCAAGCGGCACAGATACAGAAATGTACCTGCAACACAGCATGGGGCTTTTTTTTTTTTTTTTTTTTTTTTAAGTGCTCATATGGAAGTCTTGCTGGTCAGTGTTAAAGGAGGAGGCTTCACTGTGTATTTGGGTTTTTGGATATGTCAGGTAGAACAAAGGTTATCATTACTTTCATAAAGGGTACATTTTACCACTACCAGAATATGGGAATGCCATTGCAAACAAAATGTAGAACTCACAAAATTATTATGCTTTTTTGATCATATGAACAAACAATAAAAACACGTGATCATGCATATATGTGCTATTTCTTTGCCTGTGCAACCCATTTTCATATTTTTTTGCGCAGTCATGTTTGGGTAGTCAGTTAAAATCAACTAAAATTCAGTTTTAATGGCTATTACATATGCCACATCATTGCACATATCATAAACCTAAATTAACCTAATGCATTTTAACATACTGCTATTATTCAACCCTCCAGGTTCCGGGTTCGATTCCCGTCTCTGTGTGCATGGAATTAGCATGGTGGGTTTCCTCCGGGTACTCCGGTTTCCTCCCACAGTCTAAAAACATGTAGGTTAGGTTGGCATTTGGCATTCCTTAATTGGCTGTAGAGTGTGTCTGTGCCCTGCGATGGATTGGCACCCTGTCTAGGGTGTACCCCGCCTTGTGCCCTAAGTCTCTTGGGATAGGCTCCAGGCCCCTGGGACCCTGAATACAAGAATTAAGCAGTATATATGATGAGGGAGTGAGCGAGCTTCCTAAATTCAAATAAGTTTAAATTTTTACATTTTTTGCACCATTAAACTATAAGTTAGGAAAGCTAATTCGCTCTGTCTGTTTCTGCAAATAAGACATGTCTCTAGTGAAGTCATATTCAGTTTATCCTTTTATTATGTAGGATCGTAAACATTTTCTTACTTGGGAATGATGAATATGAATAAAACAATCTTAAGCTTGATAATCCAATCAAAACCCATTTAACCATGGATCAGGAAAGAAAGTGTCCCAATGATGCTGATTACTGTATGTATAGGACTGTGTGACGCCTGTCTCATGCTCGCTCTGTGAACATTTTGCTTGAGTGGGGTGAAGGTCAGTAGCCAGGACAGGATAGGACATTATATTACCTCTCCTGTGTTCATGAAAATATTGACAGTTACATTTCAGAAGTTTTCAGAAAAGATGCAATTCCTAAGTTTAATCTACACTTTACTATCTGGAGATGAGGCAAATGAACCGTGATGTCAGAAATGTTCAGTTTGAGGGAACTGTATTGTTTGATGGCTATTCGTCCATGCTGGAGGTGCTGACTTTTAGAACAGTGTACATCTTTTTTCAGTTACTCCTGGGTCAAAAGGGGTTTCTCTAAAAAGTCAGGTGACAAACTCTCATGAGCGTATTTTATTATCTTCCACTCTACCAAAACCTACGATCTCGAGCCACTGATGATGTTGTGAGCAAAAAAACAAAACACCACAGCTCTTGCTCACATCTTCAGTAAAGATCGTGTGACCTCATTTGCACCAACAATTGAGTTTTACTTGAGAAACCGTGTCGCTCTTGTGTGGTTATTTATACTGCATATCATAATAGTCCAGTAAAACAAGCTGGGTTATACAGTACTTCCATGTTGTGTGCTTCATTTAAAAAAAAAAAAAAAGGCATCGGGCTCTTACGTACATCTTCATTAAAACAGCACATAACCTCGTCAGCACCACCCGATTCACCGCTGCAATATGACAAGTGCTTTAATTAAAGGAGTTAATTGAAGACACTTCCTCCCAGCAGTTAACGAGCTCACCACAGAAGCCTGCATTAGCTTTCCATCCTTACTCATCTCTCTCTTCGCCCCTTCCATATTGGCTTATCGACATGGCACAACCACTTTAAGCTACATAAACAAAACAATACACAACATTAAGCAGGATAAATGGACACTTAAAGTAAATGAGGGTATGAAAAGTTTCACTAAGTGTCAATATCTGACTACAGCATTCTACTCTTTTCCCCAGATGCACCAGATGTATTGTGTTTGCAAGCGAATTCCATTCGGTCACTCGCCACTTCGGCATCCTCCAAAAACGAATGATTATTTTATTTTTACATTTATTTTATTGTCAATGCTCACTAGCTCAACCCTATAATTAGTCAGTTTTAACTAATATGTCTAGAGCCTGTCTCAGAGCAAAGTCTTTTAATTATGGTTCAGTCCCAGTCCCCAAGCTTTTCTATCAGAGCTATGGGTCATGGGAAATGAGTACGCCCAAGTCCCATGTACCCCTATGTACTGTAAGCAGTCTGAACTACACCTCTCGCTCCCTGGCTTCATTAAGAAGTAACAAACACGGATGTATTTTCATGTTTCATTTTAATGATATTATTAATAAATTGCAGTGCCTCATGTGCTTCTTGTGTGTGTATATATGTTATTGCTTACTCAGCTCATTAGTGCACTCAGGAGTACCATTTGTGCCATTTTCTCAGGAATATGTCGTTTTACACTGTTTCAGCACAATATTGTGTATACTACTGTATACGGCACAGTGGCTTAGTAGTTAGCACTGTCGTCTCTCGCACCTCCAGGGTCTGGGTTTGATTCCCTGTGTGCATTGAGTTCGCATGTTCTCCTTGTACTTGATGGGTTTCCTCCCACAGTCCAAAGACATGCAAATGAGGCTAATTGGCATTCCCGTAGTGTGTGAATGTTGACCTCCTAACAAATTAAATGGTCACCATTGACCTGCAATGATCACCACTGGCCTCCGTGGTCACTAGTTGGACAACACAGGCTCCTAGATGGAGATGGAGATTGGGTATACTATTAAGATCCTCTACTGGAATATCTGAGATAACATTAAAAAAATAACATTGTTTACATTACCAAGGAATAAACTCCGGGCTCCTGGTAATGTAAGGAAAAACAAACAAACACACAAACAAAAACTTGAGGATATTTTTTTTCCACCTAATCATGTTCTGATTCTGTTTTATCATTGCCATTTCCGTATTTGCATTTGTCCTGTAGGTTCTGCATCATCCTGTGGGTTCTCATATTGGTGGATTTTTCATGTGCATCATACACTGTAAAATTTTAATCAAAACTTTCTGAGATTGACAGAACTTTGCTAGCTGGCAGTAAATTGGCCACGAGCAAGCACATCACATACACTATGTATACACACACACGCGCACAAAGAGCATTATATCCATCCATATCCATCCATCCATCTACTGTAGGAACCTCTGTAATCCAACTAGGCCAATGATGCCCATTTATTCCCATTTTATGACTGTGAGAGGACCTCCGGTAATGTAATAAAACAAACATTGGTCGTGAGTTTAGTCCTTCTGTAGAAATCCTTCACCAAAGGCGACACTCACACTTCTCCTGGTGGAGACCATCCTTGAAAAAGCCTTCTTTTTGGCTCTTTAGGAAAAGTTCCCTCGGTAATCACCTCAGCGTTGTACTTGAATTGGCCGCCACAAAGCGGATTGCGGATTCTTCAAGAGATGGAAGAGTTATAAGTGACTAGATGCAAAGTCGGTGAAGTAGGGGGGGATGAGATGAGGTAGAATTTTGTACCCCGGGTTTCAATGGGCCGGCACATTTACATTTCGACATTTCATGTGGCAGACATTCTTATCCAGATCGACTTACAAAAGTTGCATCACTGGATAGATCCTTACACTGGGTTAGTAAATAAGTACCATCAGTCAAACACTGTTGGAAAGTTTTTTTTTACTGTACTGAAAGTTTTTTTTTTTTTTTTTGTACTGAAGAAACGCATCCATCATCATGAAGAAGGCGGACCCCCTTTTGTGAGCATTCCACGATGCTTCACCTTGATTTCCTCTAGCGGCATTGTGCAGAACTATACCACAGGTTTTTAAAAAATGTTGGGCACCGGAGTGGCGTAGTCAATGGCATCACATGGTTTGGAGGAAACGCATGATAGTCTTTGGCCCTCCCGACTGAATGGTCATAGTAGCCTTAATGTGGAGCCCCCTAGTGACGGGGAGGAATTGGAGATGACTAAATTAGGGAGAAAATAAGGGGGAAAAAATAATATATATATTTGTTATGACAATGAAAGTTTCAGATAATAAAAATTTTATGACTGCCTCTCGTATATTAAAATTTTTTATTATATCTGCAAGTGTGTAGTATAAGCATGCCTTTGTTTGCTGCATTAACCGCAGATTCACACCTTATTGCTTATTTTTATTTTAACAATAAATACTACAGTATATCCATGGAAGGAGAATAGTAAATAAGAACATAATAAATAGTTAATGAATAAAAATGCATTAATTTTATATATAACCCATGTATTTCCCAGACTATTATATGATATCATAGTGGGAACTGTAACGATGGACGCTTTCACAAGTATAAAAAATAAAATAAAAATTTTTAACATAATTCTGCACAGCACACACCTTAAACACGCACATGAAAGCACATAGAAGAAAAAATAATCATCCCATTTTAATCATGCCTGTCACTTCATCTCCTCATTCGCTTTCCTCGTCTTTACTCTCACATTCTCCCTGTAAACGTGAAACGATCATTTGCTTTACAGGTACTTCCATCTTAATCCTTGTCTAAATATGTTCTGATGCTATTATCCACAAATATATAGACACATTGGTCCTCCAATTTTATTATATATATATATATATATATATATATATAAAATTAGAGGAGCAATCTTTGCATTGGAAGCAATTCAGTCCCATAGAGGGTTAACCTCTAACATGGTCCACTTCTACTACATGAAAATGCAAACGCTGATTCTGATATTTTTAGGAAACGAATCAATTTGTCCTTCTTGCTACACTGCTGATAAATAGCGCGTCATTTTATTCAAAGCACCACAAAATTGCTGAGCTTAGTAATGATGGAAAAACCGTGAACGAAACCTTCTGTCCTCCAACTGACTGTGGCACAGCACCGTCAGCCCTCCAGCCCTAAACTTCAATCATCTCCAGACAACTCCTACAGGGTCTCATTACTGAAAAACCCAATCAATTAGGCCCATTATCACTTTCTGCTTAAAGAGACGCTCCACTGGAGCGTCTGGAGGTGTGCACCTAATTTGTTAAAAGTATTTCACACCTTGAGTCTATCTGAGGAGAAGGAGATGAATGAGGAAAAAAAAGGAAAATAACAAATCACAGGAAGGCCACAGGGATAAAGCAATATGCCACGTCTCATCATGCTCAAATGTCATCCAGGCAAACAATATGGCCATGGCCAAGCCTGCCATTATTTTTGATTACTAAATATAAACACACTTCAGTTTCAGCCTTTTCTCAGTTCGAGTCAAACCAGGACTTTTGATTGTGCGGTATAAAAGAAAACGTTTTCACATTAAAAAACTACCTTTATTTCCCTATATACTGTAATTCCATGCTAATTAACACACTGCCTACTTCATGTCTGAAAAGCTGGCCTCCCAGGAACTCCATTAAAGGCATAGTTCAGATTCAGGTCAAGTCTATTTTAAATCTAAATTGTATTGCATATAAGTGAACTGCAATAGTCGTACAAGGTAATTAAACAAGGCCAAACTTCACAACTCTCGTTCCATGAAAAAATGTATTCCAAACACTCATACAGTATGAAGCCTCTGCATTCAATTCAAGGTGGTATAGTATGTGTATGGTAAAGAAAGTTGTGTGCATTCAGTACGTGTTGAGGAAATTATTGGCAGTTTTTTTTTTCATTTCTAAAAGTTTGTGCAAAATTATGTTTACAAGTTACATTAAGAATAAATCAAAAACATCATAAAGTGCCTGCCACTAGGAGGCAGCAGTGACAATAGCCCTATACTAACCTATATCAAGTTTAGAGGTGTGTTCTTCTTCTTATATCACAGTCTATGATTACAAATTCAAATCTATTGCTGCAGGAGACATCCTACGTTTTAATAGGATTTTTATAGTCACAGGTTAAATAGTAGAATATTTGCAGGATAAGTTAGTTCCTGTGGTCACTTTTGTTATAACCGCTATAACCATCATTTCCACAGCAGCCTCTCTTTTTACCTCTCTCCTGGAGTGAATGAGTAAAAGCACAATGGCGAACACCTTCACAGGCAAAAAAAGTGAAAAGTGTGGGAACATTTCACTCTTAACTAGAGCAAAACAGCGGCTAGAATCAGAGGGAAAGACTTGACAGGGGCGTGGCCAAGCGCTGCTTTGTGAAGGGCATGAGAGTCAGGTAAGTGGGAAAGGATTCACGCATTGAAGAGAACGTGGATAATTAGAGACTGTGCCTTGCTATGAGTCAGGGTTTTATTTCCAGTTCTTACTAATAAACCCTTTAAGTGAAATTTACACACACACACACACACACACACACACACACACACACACACACACACACACACACACACACACACTATTGCTGGCCTTTGAGCTCGGCACACAAGTTTTCGGTTCTATCACACTGTTGTGTTCTCCACTTTTTTCGGCTCACAGAACACACACACACACACACACACACACACACACACACACACACACACACACACACACACACAAATCAGCCATACTCTTCTCATGTGTGTGTCCCTTTTCCACTTTTTCTTGCATCCTTCACACTTCAGTTTGCATGACCACGCCCCTGTCGCTTGACCACACCCCTTCACAGACTTAATCACATAATTGCCATCTGCCACCTTTATGCTTTAATTGTTAAATTCTATTCCTGCTACTTTGCCTTTTCTCAACTTGAGATTTTGTTTCATAATAACAATTTAAAAATGTATATAATAATATAATTCTATGTATATGGTGTCTTAGTGGTTAACACTGTTGCTTTGCACCTCCAGGTCCTGGGTTCGATTCCCATGCCGGGTCCGTGTGCATGGAGTTTGCATTTACTTCCCGTGCTGGGTGGGTTTCCTCCGGGTTCTCCGGTTTCACACAGTCCAAAGAAATGCAGATTATCCTTACTGGCAATTGGTTAATAGCTTCAATAACTGACAGATTAATCCATTATCAAAATAGTCGTTAATTACGGCCTTAATGTTAAATAAATGTATCCACACCGATTGTCTCCACATAAAAAACGGTTGTTATTCTCAGTTAAATAACAACACATTTTTCTACATTTATTATTAGGGTTAGATCATGTGACGTGTCCACCATGTCAATCCAACCCTGTCAATGAACGGTTACTATAGAAACTATATAAAAGTCCAAACACTTTAATACAAACATTACATCTATGAACTGGAACAACCGGCACAGCTACTGTATGTGTTGTAGGAAATGAATCAATACCTTCGGACCAATCAGACTCACGACCTTCGACAGCACAAGAGTCAATAATCAATCAAAACACCAATCTGGCTCTTAAACAACCTCAGACACTGATGATTTGAGGATGTGGGCTGGAGGGCGATCATCTCTGTAGGTTTTTTACGATGCTGTCGATTTAACTGCCACCTATAAGTAGAGAGATCTCCATCCAGAATGTGGAACTAGGAAGGGATAAATCACGGTATGGGACAAGATGGAGAAAGGGATGGAGACAGGAAAGTGGGAGAGATGATTTATGGCTCAGAGCTCGAGAAGGTTCCAGCTGTCCAGCTCGAGGATGTAGCCTTCTATTGTTTACAAGCCATCCTGCAAGCTGTCAGTTTAAATGCAGTGTGCATACCACATGCTAGCTAAAAGAAAGGACTATGCTGTTGGCTCATCGGACAATTGATTTACTGCTCTAACCTATGCAGCAGTCTTTAAGAGAAGAGAAAGAAAAAAAAAAAGAAAAAGAAAAGTGAAGCATCTTCACACATCCCTTAGCGTGGTTAAATGGAATGCGCACACACAGGCACAGGAGAATGTAAAAGGCTAGTAATCAACAGCCTCCCAGCTCATCATCGCCTCGTTCATTCCACTGGCTCCTTAAGACAGGCCTGAACATTACCCCAGCAATCAATAAGCCCAAAGGAGTGTATTAGCTCATGAGCTACAGCCTGCACTGAAGCCAACAACAACTGCCTGGTTTCCTACGTTCTCTGCCGCCATCGACTCAAAGAAGCAATCAAACACACACACAGACACACACACCCACGCACACACTTTGAGTTATTAAACTGTGTTAGTATATCCTTCAATCAGATGCGTGAAGTAACATCTAGTTTTGTGGCTCTTTTTATTGCTCTTCAATACATGAAGTAAAAAACAAATATGCAATTTTCAAGCAAAATAATAATTCAGTATCGCAGCTATGACTTTGGCACTCTGTTAAATATACAAACACGCATATACAGTATATATATATATTGTATATAACTATGAGATGTTAAAGTTTCTTTTTAAAAAACTTATAAAAGCCCTACCCAGGGGGCATTTTAATATCTTTCAATGCAGGAGTGCAAAGAATAAAAGCTGTAGAATTCTTATGAAGTGAAGCTTTGTTCAATCTGTCCATTTTTTAATATCGTGTGAAGCTAGCGTGTCTCATTTGAATTTACAAAAATAGCAGTCCTCCTGCATAGTCTCCCAGAGTTTCCAAGACCTCGTCTCACTGCAACAAAGAGCATGAAGTTCCCACTGCATCCTAAAAATATTAAGGAACGCAGCAGGAACAGGGGGTGAAAAAAAAAAAAAAAGGGAAAATGTTCATTTATCAAGATCGTAACCACGTCCTTGTTAAGTTCTCAATGCTTCCATCATGTTGTCACTAATTTCCTATCACGCACATGATCATGCCCTCACTACATCCACTGAGATCAGATCTTCACCTGGCGCTTCTCATGTGCTTACTACAGTAAGTTGTCACTGCTTGTAAATAACATGACACATGCAGTGCTCTTCACCACAAAGCGATGTTTGAGGAACTGAATCCAGTACTTATACTAAATTCTCTGCATGTGACGTAGACCCACTGATAACATGCTGCTAAATGTGGTACGTGTTGGAAGAGCTTAATATGATCTTAATGCGACCTTCTACTCACTTAAATTCAATTCAGTTTTATTTGTATAGCGCTTTTAACAACTGACATTGCCGCAAAGCAGCTTTACACAATAAAAAGAATTATGAAAGTTTGTATGGAATGTGAATGTGTATGAATCAAAATGGTCCGATTGTCCCTGATGACCAAGCCAAGGTCGATGGTGGCAAGTTAAAACTCTTTGAGATAGCAAAAGGAAGAAACCTTGAGAGGAACCGGACCCAACAGGGAACCCATCATCATTTGGGTGATAATGGATAACAGGGATTGATCTGCATCGTACTGTGTGTTAGGAGGCTGGAAGTTTAGTATAACAGGAGATGTGTTTAAGTTAATATGGAGTCCAGATCGTTACTGGAGGCTCAGGTAGACTGTAGGAAATTCCAGTCCTGAACTATCGAGCGACTGCAGTCAAAAGTCCTCAGAGAACAGCTGTCAGCATCAGCCGAGGACCGGACCATCTTAGTGGAAAAGTGGGACCGTTCCATCAATTCAACATCAACCATCCCTTCTACAATTTTACATTGGTCTATCATGGTCATGGCACCTGCCTGTGGGAACTCCACTGATGTACAGTAGCAACAACACAGTGAAATCTTCCCCATATGCAACACGTTTGTTGTACAGTATGTCAATGTTAACTGGTCAATGCAGTCATTACAACGTCCTTATTGAGGTCTCGCTTTAACCACGTCCTCATCAGATTTTTTTTTATCAAGTCCACAAAAAAGCATGCAGTTGTACATGGTCTTAAGATGTCCCCCAATTTTTTTTGCAGATGTAATGGGATTATGAATTAGTGTGATGAGGGAGTGACTTATACAACTTCTAATATGAAAAGCTACTATTAGGAATCTGAGTTTGAAAATCAAGCATTGCACAGTTCTCAAGACTTTCCTAATGAGCCAGTAAAACGAGACTATAAAGACAGTTTACTCATTGTAATTTCTTTTTTGTATTTCATGTATTTATTCATTAATTTTTTTTAATTTATACATTTTTCAAAAGAAAGATTTTAACGTCACATATTTATACTTGTATATGCATCTCTGATTGGCTGGAACGAAATGTGATGGAAGGGTTAAAATATTGATAGTTTGATAGTCAACTATAGTATTAGGGTTTAGATAAGCACAAGCGGTCATTGATGGCACAGTATGAGCAGCATATAGCAAACTCTTTTATACTTACAGGCAGGTAGGTGGCTGCATTCATGATTTCTTTGCTCAATGGCTTTCATGCAGTTTAAATAGAAAAGTTCTCATTCAAAAAAAAAAAAAAAAGAAACGCAAAATATAATTTCGCCATTTGTCCTCTTATGTACTTTTTACATTGATTAGAAATACTGTATACTTAGACTAGCTACGTTTAATTTCTTCACATGAGGGGGTCTGGGAGAAAAATAAATGTTTGATGAATTAAATAGCTCATCGTCGTCATGTTCACTACATGCTTGAAAATATTTCACATGTGCCATCGTAATCTCTGCTGACGATCAGCTAAACGTGACAGAGACATGAGCAGGAAAGTAATCAGTGTCGCTAACTGAACATTTGGTGTATTTCCATTAGAACCATTTGTTTTGCTGTCACACTCGGTTCCGCTAAAATCCAGAATAATATTTGTTAACAGCAAATAATCTGATACGGATGCAAAAATCGTTTGATAAATTATGTATCTTCCTGATCTTTTAAAAGTATAGAGAAAGATTTAAACATAAACATTGTTTTAAAGCATTTTAATGAATTAAATTCACATTTACAAAGTTACTCCAGTTGTCATAGAAAAACATGACTTTTTTCTCTCTATAAAACTGCACTGCTGGCAAGATTATTTTTAGACTAGCACGGAAATCCTGAAACATGCATTCAAAAACAAAAAAACAAAACCGAAAACAGCATAACAAACGAAAAAAAAAAAAAAAAAACAATTCAGCCAAACCAAAAAAAGTAAGTGTAGTTTGCGAATGAAATTCTTAAACCAGAACTACCTTTTTTGGTTGGTTGATTGTTAACGCTGATTGGATGAGACATCTGTTACTCAAAATATATAGGAAGTATATTTTCTGCAGCCTCATGGACATTTAAAAACCCAGAGGCAGCAGTAATTCTTATATCTCTTAAGTGACAGTTGTCACTTGCAATCAGCGATAAGTTTTCCTTGTGCAAACCTACGCTTTCCAGTTTGATTAAATTGACATTGTGTTTTCTCATTTGGTATTTTGTTTCTAGATATGTTGTGGTGTTTTCTGGTTTGTTATTTTGTTTTTGAATATGTTATGTTGTTTTCGGTTTTGTTATTTTGCTTTTGAATTTGTTACATTGTTTACGGTTTTAATTTTTTTGTTTTTGAATTTGTTATTTTGTTTTTGGTTTTATTTTGTTTTTGAATTTGTTGTTTTGTTTTCGATTTTGTTATTTTGTTTTTCTGGTTTTGTTATTTTGTTTTTGAAATTGTGTTATATTTTTTTGGTTTCGTTATTTAGTTTTTGAATTTGTTATATTGTTTTCAGTTTTGTTATTTTGTTTTTGAATGAGTTTTTTTCGGTTTTGTTATTTTGTTTTCGAATTTGTTTATATGTTTTTGGTTTTGTTATTTTGTTTTTAAATTTATTATTTTGTAATATTTATTAATATTAAAAAAATAGTTTTTGGCTTAGATTTCCGACACCATTCTTGTAAACAAACTCGTTCTGGCTATATCTCAGCAACCTTACATGATACAGTAAACCCGGTAATCGAAATGGACAAACCAGGAATCTGAAAATTTGCATAACCAAATCACCCACAATGCAACTTAATATCTGATTTGATATTAGGGGTCACATTTATTCCAGCCTTCATACCAGAGATGTCAGCTTAGAACCAACCAACAAAACCCACTACACTAAACAGTTTACATTTGATGAACAATCAGACACATTCGCCATCACGTGTTGACACTGATATGCTGACAACTAAACACAAACTAATTAATGTGAAAACAGGCAAAGGTGAGCACAATAAGTAGCAGCAAGATGAGAATAGAGAACACAGATCCTAAGGCAAGCAGAAGCATGTGGTGCTGTTGCCATGGGAACCACAATGTAAATTGGCTGTGTGAGATGACAGCAAATCGGCTTATAACACTTGACCATAAAGTTCCTGTGTGGTTCCTTGCTTCTTGCTGATTTAATGCAAAAGATGGCAGGCATTTAAATTTCATGTGTCGAATGCATAATTAAGAAATGAACCGAGATGGAAGATTTAGTTGCGAAATGCGGTTTTGAGAGACCCATGCTGGTTTGTTCGGATATTTGTAAAAGGTCTAATATTGCTATCTGCATATAATCACTTGAGGTATAAAAGGATCAAGTGTAAACAGTGTCAGAGAGTAAAAAGAGAGATAAGGATGAAGAGAGAGAGAGAGAGAGATAGATAGATAAAAGGAGGGGGTGGTGGAAAAGAGGATGACACACTGTGATTTAATGGGATTGGATGGTCCTGGTCCAAGTTTTGCTCCTGTGGCTGCTTCAGTAAAAGCTGGCTGAGGAGCTGCTATATATCACCAAGAGGCTCGGCCCTGGGGTTAAACAAATAAATAAGCGCAATTAAACAGAGTGGCTACTACTCCTCACCGAGCTCTATATCTCCTCCACACCTCTATGCTAGTTCACATACATACACACACACGCATAACACAGTAGGCCTCATTACTATTTATTGGAAAAGGTTTCTATCACAGAAAGCACTTAGTGGCTATTATGTTTTAAAGTGCACGTACTGTACACTAAACAAAAATAGATGGCATTATCTATCTATAACGCTGTTCTAATCTTCTTAATTGATACGATATATTTTAGGTAACATCAGAGCAAAATGCAAGAGGAAGCCCGTGTCGCCTCACCCGTGCATCTCATAAACCCCAGCGCTGAGGCACAGCTATGAAGTGATGGTCCATTGGCTTCTCATTTGGTCTAGTTCCTCAGGATAAAATTCTGCCAGCACCAATTTAGAGGCACTTGCGAGTCATAAGCCATTTCCACAAACAGCACGTTGCTTGGGCTCTGAAACATGACGCATTGGGGCATATATATTTCAGGATCATAACTCTGCAAGTGCCGCCAAAAGCTGCAGGGATCTGGTGTAATCAGAGCGTTCCTGTCTCACCCCACAATGTTGAGCATCTACATCAGCGGTTGTGACACACAGCAAGTGCACCACAGAGCATACCGTGCTCGCTCACTCACAAAATGCCCTCTGGCCTGCTACGGACTTGAAACTTAAAGACAGAGGTCTTAAAAAAATAAATAAATAAGTGGCCATTTTAACGTGACCTGAGTGTTAAATCAATAACGACATGTTCATAAGCTCTCTTTCCTGAACACACACACACACACACACACACACACACACACACACACACACACACACACACACACACACTCTCTGTTTTTGTGGGATGTGTGATTATATTTAAATAATGCCATGTCATAATAATAATAATAATAATAATAATAATAAATGTATGAAGCATTAGAAATGTATTCATATCATCAGGCAAAAATAAAACTCAGGAGGAGCTATATAACCACCATAGTTTGTGTTAGAGCTATTCTTGCTTACTATCTATATTAATTTATTAATATTTTATTCTTCAGACTATTGCACCAAAGCTATCTGGTAGGTAGATAGCAGGATTACCCAATGGGATAAAAAAAGGGACCACTCAGCTGTTTGTCATAAATGTATTCAGAGCAATTTTCTGAAATATTTGATAAATGTATCAAAAATATTGTCTGTGCATCAGAACTCGCCCATTCAATATCTTTACATTTCATATTGTATATTGGAGGACCCAAAACCAGTCTCAGAAAATGTTTTGTCTGTATGTCTGTTAATGAAACTTTTGCACTCCTTAGGTATTTGCCTGGACTTTAAACTTCCCAATCAATAAAATAGTAAAAAAAAAATGTATATGATGTATGATGTATATTATATTCATATATTATTAATAACATATTATCGCAATGTTATCATATACATCAATATATAACGTATAGCAATAAATTTAGTATTGAACTATTTATAATTTTTTTTCCTAAGATGTGTATAATTTTTTTTCCTGACTATATATATATATATATATATATATATACAGTATATAAATTCAGCATATTTTACTTTGTCAGTGATCATATGATCACTATACAATTCTTATATACAGTATACTCTCAATAAGGTATAAAATAATACTTTTCTAAACGATGACATAACATTTTGTTGTTATGTTCAACTAAACATAATGCAAAAGTGACTTGTCTGAACATTTGCAGCATTTTAATTGGAAGATCAATAAGCGCAAATGCCACACAGACCACAAACGTGAAAAGATTCCATACATTTATTCAGGGACCTTTCTGTAAATGACATGAGTGATCTGCTCAAAATGTTTACCACATTCCTACCAATAAACCAGCGTTTAATGAGCATAGGATCATCATAGCATACGAGGAATAATCAGTGCATCCCCCTTGTGTTTTATAAATAAAGCAAAATAATAAAATACACAACTTTATCTGGATAACCATTAGCGTTATGGCCATATAGCAAATTCACAGTCTCTAAATGAGGCTTCCTGTGCACACCTCCAATTACTGCCGCGCACAGACGCGTGCACCTCCGCCTCCCGTCGAAGATATCAGCCCCCCTCACATTACAAGCATTCATGGAAATATGTGGCTCAATGAATATTAAACAATACAATCCATTTACCATATGTCTGTGCGAAGGAAAATGTTTGAAATTTGTACAATGATTTTTTTTTTCCCCCCGGAGATAGCGCGGAGACGATCAGATTGGGTTTAGTAATCCAATCAAGCTCTCGAAGCTCTACAGGGTGTAGGAGGGAAGGTTTCCTAAAAGAGAAGACAGCCGACAAGAGGCTTTATAAATAAATCTAATGCTTCTCCTGACACTCAACAGATGAATAAATGTCAACTAGAAGATACGATTCTGGCTTTACAGTCAAAGCACTTCATATAGAACCCCATGCATCTCTTTGCTTTTATTTTATGAACAAATCTCTGAATGACAACCAACAAGCACTTTAGATTAAATATTTAAAAAAAGAAAGAAAATTAAATAAATGGTAAAATAAACAGTTTAAATAAACAGTAATTTGAAAAATGTGCAGTAATGTGTAATATCTGTCGGGGAGTGTGTTTACTGTGAAAAATAACACATGAGACTCTATGGCCATATTAAAGATGTTAAGACTCTATGGCCTTTGTTATAAATGTATAACTTTCTGCATAATTACTGGAATTATACTGCGAAAAAAATAGCACCTTCACAAGTTCTAATATCTTAAATCTAGTCATAATTATCCGGTAACTTTTTCCTATTATATGATTACAAAAAAAAAAAAAAAAAAAAAAACAGAAATATAATTATTAAATCCTTTTCATGACATTTTTAATTATTTCTAAAGATACATTTTTTTAAGGTTAATTCCTTATTTATTTTCAGAAACAAGTGCAATTATCTGCTCAGTTTCTTTTATCTATGCTTAATTGTGACTTTCTGTTTTAGAATTCCAATTGTGACTTTATTTCTTGCACTTCTGACTTATGAGATATGATACACGTGCGGCACGGTGGTGTAGTGGTTAGCACTGTCTCCTTGCACCTCCAGGGTCCGGGTTCGATTCCCGTCTCTCTGTGTATGGAGTTTGCATGTTCTCCCCGTGCTTGGTGGGTTTCCTCCTGGTTCCTCCCACAGTCCAACGACATGTAGGTTAGGCTAATTGGCGTTCCCAAATTGCCCGTAGTGTGTGAATGAGTGAGTGTATGTGTGTGTGTGTGTGTGCCCTGCGATGGATTGGCACCCTGTCCAGGGTGTACCCTGTGCCCTAAGTCTCCTGGAATAGGCTCCAGGCCCCCCGTGACCCTGATTACAGGATTAAGCGGTATAGATGATGAGTAAGTGAGTGAGATATGGTACAAACTTGTGATATCGATTACAGACTTCTCTAATTCAGATTTTTGTTTTGGTGCAATTGCTAAATCTGGGAAATAAAGTCACAATGAAGCAGGTGATAAACCAGGTTTGATTAGTTTACTTATGTTTAGAATATTTTCATAAGCTATAATCTTTTTCAATATATTTGATTCCTGCAAATTTTAGATAGTGGACAATAATAATGCCAATAATCATAATCGGTGCTAGAATCAAAAGTAGCATTACGGTTTGGCCAATTATATTTCTGTATTATGTGTCAGGATAGCCTTAAAACGAAGGCCATGAATATATGCATACAGGCTACATCAAAGTGGAGCACTCAGCTGTTTAGCCGTTTCTCACAGTGGGTGTATTCAGGCCAATTTTCTCCCACCCATTGTGAGAAACAGCTGACACTCAGGATCCGTTTAGGCATGTAAATGAATGCTTTTGCTATACGCTTTGTGCCTAGCCTGTTCTTAATATACTGTAATCTGTGATTAAAAGTTAACTAGAGTGTACTAGAGATGCACTGACTGCAATTTCAAACCAGCACAAAATCTGAGAGATTAAATCAGTCTCGATCACAGGTCACGGGCGATCGGGCTGAATACTGGCCGATTCTGATCGACGGCTGATTGATTGGGGTCTTTACTGTGTACTGCAGCTTTTAGAATAAGTTTGTGTGACATTCGAATCATCATATCTGTTAACCATATTCTGTGAGCGTGAACATTTTGCACAAAACCTGATTGTCAGAGGGTTATGATCTGAACACAGATCCTTCCATTAGGCAAACCCAAACAGGCATTAGTCTGTGTGGGAAATCAGCATTTGGCATGGATCTTTGGTTGTCAAAATGTTGTGCCAGTGGTAAATGGGCAGCATTATGCATGCTGGAACACCACTGGTATGTTACGGTGCAGTGATGTAACTAATTAGCAAAGCTATACAGAGAGACTACATTACCCGTCAGGAGTAGCTCAGTGGTTAAGGCATTGGACTAACAAACCCCACCACTGTTGGGCCCTTGAGCAAGGCCCTTAACCCTCAACTGCTTAGATGCATAATAAGATAAAATGTAAGGATAAGCGTGCGTGCCAAAATGTAAATGCACTATACTAGTGTCACATGTCCAAATTGTGAGCAATATCCTTTAGTGATTTTCCTTTGTGTTGTCTACTAACATTTTGATGATGCACTTCAGCATAATAATTTTGAAAGAACAGAGAAAGAGAGATAAGGCTCCAACAGTCAAGAGACATGTGAGCATGTGGTGTACATGAGATACACACGGTGTGTGCGAGATGCTGTAGTGTGCGTCCCATTCTCTGATCTGATCTGATCTCATATTTGATTTCCGTACCGAGCTTCAAAACGTTGATGTACGTGTGCAGATGTTGAGCAAACATCTGTGCAGACACCATAAATGCGTGCTTTGAAGGGACAACATTATAATCTAATTACGACAACGTAACAACATCAGGGTTCCTGCTGGGTTCACTTAATTGCGCAGAGAGGAAGAAACCTGCCTATATTGTGCTGGAAAGTTTACACAATTTCTGTTAAGTGATTTGATCTTACCAGCAAAGAGTAAAAATCTCAAAACTATTCCATGTACAGATTGTAAAGGCATTGAGCACTGAGATGTTTCTGGTACAGCATCTTTTTCTTTGCTTTTGTTCAAAACAGTCGGGTTAATTAGATTTGTTGGAATAACGTGACAATCAGGGGACATAGCATTAAAAAGTTTCTTCCATTCACATAAACGCACAATTATTTATTTATTTTTACTTTAAATTTAAATTTAAGTGAACCTTAAATTTCATATAATATTCGCATTCGCAGTAATATGAACTTTCAATAATTTAGCCGTACTGCTTCATATGACAGCAATTAAACTATGATGGGTGTTCAAGGCAAACCGGGAAGTGTGATGGAATTCCTCGTGAATTTCCAAGTGTACAGTGATGAGACGTAAAACGTTTTTTGAAGAAGGCTGTACGTCCATAAATGGCTCGGTGGCTCTGAGCCCACTGCAGTCATTCCACATCCATCAAGTGAATAATGTGTCACCATCTGTCAAAAGGACGCATCTGTCTGTTGGAACTGTACACGCAATCATTTACAAACACTACTACCACATTACAGGAACTTGGCTGGGAGTTTTTGTTCCGTCCCCATGCAGTCTTGATGTCATTCCAAGCAATTTACACCTTTTTTGGCCGGTTCCTGGGAGGCCAGCGTTTCAGATGTGAAGATCAAGGCTCCGGAGTACTGAGAAAAACTTTGACGTTATCATCAAGCACTAGTGAAAAACTATATATATTATATACTGTAGAGAAAAAAAGGTAGTTTGAACTATAATGAATGCGTTCTGTTATTTTGTGAAATCAAAAGTCTCGGTTTGACTTGAACACCCTTACATTAATGATAAGAAGAAACTCACCGTGTTCGTAGGTTCCCAGGACTTGGCTGCCCATCATAAACAGATAGTATGTCAAAGTCCTCTTCTAATGCAAACCCTTGGAAAACCAGCTGTATCCGGTTGTGTTCTTGTGCCACAATCACCCATGTGCAATTGGCATAGTTCGGGTATCCATAAGGGTATCCAGGGCTTTCTATCGTCCCATTTGGACTGTATAGTGTGTAGCTGCAATTTTGAGCTGAGAAAGAAAAAGAAAAACAAAGTGAGATAAGAATCGAACAGAGGCTTCCTAATATTGAAATAAACTACCTAATGCCAACCAAAACAGGCATTTCTCAAGTCTTCCCCCCCCAGAGATAACACAGAGGAACGTGCAGTGTAATAGATGGCTGCTATTTATACCACCAACAGACACACAGCCTGTGTTCGCCTAATAGCATTAACTTCACTGCTTTCTTAAAAAGTAATTACTGAGAACTAATTTTTGTGTGAAGTCATTAGACAGGATGAGCCCTCCACAATTAAGCAAGCCTGTGTGTGTGAAATGCCCATATTGTTGGCTGCCCGTGCTTCGCTGGTCAATAAGCTGTTTCCACAGTAACACATGGAGAAGGGGGGAAGGGGTGATGGTTATTAATGCCAGTAATTTTAATAACTTCCCATTGCCCACAGCTCAGACTCCCCTCCATGGCGGTTAATTGCACTTCTCTTTCGCGTACTTGTCAATGGCCACTCATAAATTGTCGTTCTGCATGTGAAATTTTAATAACTGCGTGTCTCTCCATTCATCAAGCAAAAATCTTACCGCAAATGATTTGTTCTGGTCAGGTTTACACCCACACCTTTTATTTGTTATTATTTGTTCTTTAATTGAATGATATTGTACAGTTTCCTGATTTCACTTCTATTAAGAAGTCGTCTGTGTTAAGGGGACATTGTTTGGTTCCTTTCTGTATTTTATAATTAGTGGAACAGCAGAAGAAAAAGTCCAATGGAAGCTATTAGCACTGTAGCTCACACAATGCTATCTATATTAGCGATAAAAATAAACTGGAATCAAACCGGTGCTTATTCGTTCATACTCAAATAGTGGAACAGTCAAGTTCAAAAATTAGTGCCCCTCCTTAATTCTTTTTGTTTTTGTGCAAAAACATCATGAAAAAAAAATAATTCTGATCATACTGGATCTTAGAATTAGGCAAATACAACCTCAGACAAACAGCAAAGTGTAATTTTTTCACCGTACAATTTTTATTTCCCAACAACAACTTAGCACTTTAGCAACAGTAACCTGAATAATCATTTCCTGTACGACTTTATCAGTCTCTCACATAGTTGTGGAGGAATTTTGGTCCATTTTTGGGAATTCGCATATGCGGAGGTCCCAACACTCCATTTCATTTGGGTTGAAGTCTGATGAGATTTTGACCAGGCCATTCTAAAACCTTGATGATTTTATTTTTCAGCGATTCTGATGTAGAATTATTAGTGCGCTTCGGATCATTGTCCTGTTGCTTGACCCAACTTCGACCAAGCTTTAGGTTGTTTTTTGTTCAAGGTTGTATTTGCTTATTATGATCAGATTATTTTTCGTTATGACACATAGAATAAAAAGACATAGAATAAAAAGAGGGGGCACAAACTTTTGAACATGGCAGTATAGAGCATTCCAATGCTTAAACAGTTTCATTCACTCATTTTCTATACCACTTATCCTGTACAGAGTTGTGGGAGGCCTGGAGCCGATCCCAGGAAACTTGGGGCATAATGCGTGGTACACCCTGGACGAGGTGCCGGTCTATCGCAGGGCATACGCAAGAACACAGTCACACACCCACTCACACTACCATTTTTAAAACATACAAACTCCAGACGGACAGGTCTCGAACCCTCATCCCTGCAAAATAGGACGTGAAAAGGGTGGAGCTTAAATAGAGAAAAGAACATAATCAACAGCATGTTTTTGAGATGTGATATGGTTGCTTTAACCCCATCAAAATTGTTTTCTCAATAAAAGCACATCCCAAAGTGTGTTATTATTCTTATACAGTAGCATAAGTGTGTTATTATTCCTATAGCCAAATTGTAATTTATTAATGAAAGACCCATCATGCTCTTTTTTTTACCATTTCTAGTTACATCAAGATACAAAGAAACCAGAAAGTTCTGTCCTTCTGAACATCAACATTGTAGACATTCCATAAATGTCTACTCACCCAGATACGTTATTATAGACTTTTTTCTTGGTTAATTAAGAAATCTTTTTTGAAGCAATTTGTTACTAGCCCTAGATTATGTTAACATCTGCAATACAAGTATTCATGTGCAAGCTACTGTATAAAGAAAAGCATAGAAAAAAAAGTGTTTTAATATAAACCTGTGATTTGCCTTACAGTCAAAACTATTGCCAGAACCATGCTATTATAGAAAAAATTACAAACCAACCTACTTATCAATCAGATCAGGTACGAAAAAATACTGATAGTCAACTGGAAGCATAATTTGATACACAGTCTAGTGACATAGGAGAAAATATACAACAGTACATCAACACTAAAGCAACTGCTGGAATGAGATGTTTTTCAGCTCGGTCGGCACAGACTCCAGAGTGGTGCCACAGAAAAGTGTTTTCCCCATCTTCCGCTGATTGTGAATTCGAATTTTGCTACAGCCATCTGTAGGTGTGAGTCTAGGGAGCAGATTCATAATGCTAAAGGGCGGAGGGTTGTTATACTTGTACTCCCACTTCAATTATAGCAACACTGGCCAATCAAGGGCGAAAGCACTTTCTTCTTGTGAGCATCAGTTCCAAAGCCTGCCATTGGATAGCGTCACCGTCCCAAAGGAGACACATGAGCTGGTTGGTAGCTGGTACCTTATTTTTCATTGGATTTTATTCGTACAAACAAATGGATCTGTTTTATTATATGTTGGTTTGTGTACAGTAGGTTTAAAGAAAATGGTGTGTTTTGAACATTATTTAATAGACTGTGTTCTATTATGAACATATCGAATTGTATTTTTTTCATTAAAGAAAATTCTAGATATTAGAAAGAAAGAAAGAAAGAAAGAAAGAAAGAAAGAAAGTTGAATCGGCAAAAATCTGTATCGGCAAGTCAGTTTTATTATTAGTAATAATATTAATACTAATAATAAATTACAGAAGTTGGTACAGGCCAAAAAAAAAAATAGATCTCGAGTCAGCAAACCCTTAACAAGCAAACATTCTATGCAATTTTGTAATATTTTTCCCCTAAAAATATTAAATACATGTTTTAAAATAATATATAGTTCTATTCAAATGTCTTGAGCCATCCCCCTACTTTTTAATATTTAGCTTTGACTTTCTAGTATTTTTAATAATGCATTAAGGAATAGGTCACTCACTTTCATTAGAGACTTACGGCAAGAGGCAGTGCACACAGTGGACAGGGTGCCAATCCAGTGGGAGGAAACTGGAGTATCCAGACGAAGCACAGAACATGCAACTCCATGCACTTTTTAATTGTATTTTTAGGTACTTTTCATCCTGTCACTGTAAAACATTTGTTCTAATTTATTTAATTTAATCTAGATAATTTAATTTATTTACATTTTAAGAAATAAGGGGTGTCTCAAGACTTTTGCACATTACTGTATATTTCATTAACTTATTGTGATGGACTCACAATGGGCAGAGCCCCCCCCCCCCCCTCCCTTCATGTAATTAACAAGCGTTTCCAAACAACATGTTCATTTATCCATGATGTACCATGAATACATGAATATCTTGGACAATAGAACCATGAAGAAGCCCTTCAAATCTGTGATTAATGATAATATTTTAGTCATTAATGCTGCCAAACCTAAAATAGCTTTTTTTAATTGAAATGAGATTTTGAATAAAGACACGCTGTAGAATAAAGAATAAAATAATAGATCTAGAATGCTAAGCTCCTTTTATAATATAATGAAGCCTTTTGTTTGGCTATAAAGTGGATTGGATCTGAATTTCAATAAGGCGTGATTAGTGAGAATTAGAAAGACATGCTATGAGGACAAACCAGAAAAAATGGAGGAGCCCATATATACAGTACCTACTGTATCTTTCTATGTTAAATAGCTAGAACAGTTTGAAGCCGTCAATGAAAAAAGGAGTCTCTGTGTGCATAGCGTGGCTTTCTCGAATGCTTCATGAATAATTAGCTGATCCAAACAACTCACCAAACAGTGTCGAATAACTGGGATTGTGCACGGTTTAAAGACAATTATAAGAGAGACATGCAGATCTCCTGCCATTTATACATTCACTGTATATGCTGCAAATTACACAATTCATGCCCTAGCAGAAATGGGCTTCACACTTCTAAAGCGTCCAGCATTAGTTCTCGGGAATCTGTTAATCAGGTTGAAAATTTGATCAAAAGAAAATCATAGAGCATTTTTCATTCTGAGAAAATTCTCAAAACAAATAAATAAATAAATACATTTTAAAAAGCGGGAACTAGCAAGCCGTATGGATGCTTTGCTTTTCAGATAATCCTCTTTTTGCTGGCAATGGAATGCTGTGCACTTATCAAAACTAGAAAAGAACAGATTACGAGTTACAGATTTACACTTCTAAATATTTTCTCAAAAGTCATGTTGGCTCACAATCAAGCAAATGTAGTTTTTTCGTATGCACGCTATAAAAGACTAAAACGTTATTCAGCAGGAAGTACTAGTATAGTATTTGTTACGAGAAATATACTGTAGGACTTTCAGCAGAATTTACTAAAGCTATTTCTTCTCATCTCCGCCCTACAGCACGAAGTGCACCTGATTCCTGACCGGAGCAAAAGGGGAATCTTTTCCAGGGCCAGAAAATGTGTGCTAGCTCCAAACAATCCATCATGTCTTCACCTGATCCTGGGGGACAGCCTATCTGGAGGAAAGTGAGCACGAACCAGCACCAAAAGAGCATTTGACCTCTGCACGCAGACTTCTTTATGAGCGGACGGAGCTTTGTGATGGCTATTTTCTCCCTCCACCAACAGAGACTACAGCTTAGCTGAAGAACGGGAAAAATAAGGTCACCTTAGAAGACAGAGTTGGAGGGTCATTTACAGTATGTTGACGAGCTTAACTGTATTGAATAAGGACATGTGGTTGGAATTAAAGAATTTATTTATATTTACTCCTAGAAGATTTTGCACATATAGTTATAAGAAGGGTTGTAGAACGTGATGTCTAGCTAATCTAAATAAAACTTGATTTAAAATAGAAATTATTTTTTATTTTATAGGGTTCGGGCTCAAATTCCATGTGCATGGAGTTTGAATGTTCTCCCTGTGTTTGTTGGGTTTCCTATGAGTACTCCGGTTGGGACCTTAAGAGAGCTGTGCATAAGCAAATGCCCAAAAAACTAATTGAAATAAAGCAATGTTTTAAAGAAGAATGGGGCAAAATTCCTCCATGAGGATGTGAGAGACTAAAAAAATGTCAAATGATCAAATGTCAAATGAAATGGCTTCACAGTGACTTAGTGCAAACGTCAGACTATCCACAGGTATTCATTCACGTTCTAGCTTCAGTTGTATCCTTGCACATCTTTTGCTTTGTGTGCCACTTCTCACCTTGCACAAACAGGACACAAGTCATAGAACAGAAGCACACACTTTGTCTTGGATCACACTAGATTATCTCTAAATACCAAGAAGAATTTTTGTTTTTCTGACCCAAGTTACTTCTGTATTTAACATGCCAGCCGCTGAAACTGTGCACCAAAAATAAACTTTTATACACCAACACATTTATTGATTTTTCTTTTGCAGTCATGTGCCAAAGTGTTTGCAGCCACGTTTCAAAAGATGCTCCTTCGTGTGGTGTTCGCTCAAAACTAAAGGCTAAAGAAAGCTTGTTGATTCCTAATTGGCCCGGGGATTTTTTATTTTTATTTTTTTAGAGCGGTAGGCTGTAATTTAATTCATACCTTACAATCATGCAAAATATTGGCAGCACAATTTGACACATACTGTAAAATAGTCATTCAGTGATGTGGTTTCTCATTAATTTAAAATTTGTACAAATAGTTTTAAAATAACAAATGAAAAAAAAATAGTAATGTAAAATATAAATGTTGTTGTTTGCACATAATTATATCCCAGAGTCTTAACAATTTGTGTTGCCATTTCACAGTTTTCGTGTCCTGCATTTGATTCTGCAACCAGGTTACAATGTGTGAGCACTTTCTGTTCTCTCCTTATTTCTTGGACCTGACTGTTCTAGGTGGCTCCCTAGGTGTAAAGAAGTACACGATGTGGATTAACTGCAATCCTGACCAAGACAAAGCAGTTGCTAAAGATGAATAAACCTTCTTGCAGCTGCTCCTTTCGAGGAGTTACCTGGCACAGGTGTTACACCGGATGCTCTTCCTGAAGCGTGACATTTTTCTAACGGGGTTGGGACCGGTTGAGACTACATGCAGTGGCTGGGTAATATTGTATGAAGTGTTACAAAACACCAACAGTGGGGCTCGAACTGAGATCCTCGAATCTCAACAACCTAGAGCCTCAACTGCCTGAGCCACCACTAGTTACTAACGATGAATGAATGAACTTTATCCCCTTTTATAACGCTTTTCTCATTGTCACTTTCATTTTTCAATTTCTCTTTTTCCCCTAGATTATCAACTTCAGCACATGTTAAGTAATGTCCTCATACAAAGACTATTTACTAGTTTGATGTTCATATTAGACACGTGCATGCGTTTGCTACAACACACTCATGCTGCACTTTCCCTTAACAATTCTTTGAATAGCTAAAGGTCATCAACCTTATAAAGGATTTCTAATAGAACAGGTAAGTCCTCGTATATCTACAGTATATGTGTACGTAGTTTCTAGCCTAAATACCCATCACTGATGGGAAAAAAAGTTTGTAGAAAAAGTTATAAGGTTAAAGCTGTAAAATGTAGCTTGTCCAGACAAAACCTCTCCTATCTATCTATCTATCTATCTATCTATATATATTTATATATATATACATACAGTGGAACCTCAGATTGCGAGCGTTCCGCAAGACAAGCCAAATTTTTTTTATAAATTTTCCCTTGAAAAACTAGCAAGTCTTGGTTTTATGAGTACCAAATATCATCGAGTATCATGTGACACGCATGCGCTTCTTGTTTTGATGCCAAGAGTAACGTGATCACAACGAGACACACACACACACTAACGGAAACACTGCTCTGTCGCAATTCATTTCAAAGGTAAAGTGCAGGGGGGGTTTTTTCAGGTAATTTCTGTATTTTTTACTTTACAACAGATTCTGTTATTGTGTGCGCAAACTTGAGTGTTATTAGAGAGGTTTCTTGTTTATTTTCCTGATAAAAAAGTGTTTCTGTGTGTGTGTGTGTGTGTGTGTGTGTGTGTGTGCACAGTAGTCCTCCCCCCTCTCAAATAAGAGAGGAGGGAGGGAGTCATTTCGCCTCTCGTCTTACTTTAGCTTCACACCCACACACACACACCACAGTGCGTGCATGCACAAACACTAATGCAACACTTATCTGTCTATATTTATTTGTACTTTTTCCAAAGTATAGGTTAAAGCTGCAGGGTAATTTATATTATTTTTACTTTAAATTTTATTTTTTGGGGTTGTGGAACGAATAATAGTTTTCATTATTTCTTATGGGGCAAATTCCCTTTGATTTACGAGTGTTTTGATATATGAATTATGCATTATGAATTAATTATGCTCACAATCCAAGGTTCCACTGTACAGTATATGGAGTCTTTAGGGGTCTTCAAAGGAGCTAACTGGAACCTTGGGGCATGTTCAAAATCTTTAAGACTCTAAAACTCTTCTTATACATTTTTGCCTGCTCAACCATTTTACATAATGCATGTTAGCCATACTCTATGACCATACTGTTGCTGGTCTTGAAATTTTATTAATATTGAAATGAAAAATAAAAAGGTGTCCACAGGGTTTCATTGGAGAGTTAAATGGTTTTTAACATCCTCACATCGTTTGTATTCCAACTATCATGTGGCTGCACCGCTTTAATCGTCCCATGAAGGATCAATAAAACGCAAAAATCCTTAAGGGTGTTATACAAAACATAGCATAAAATCCATTCTCTTCCTTAGGGGCAATATACCAGAATAGAGCATTTCATAAGATTGTAATCTCAGTCTGTCCACTTTCTTTCATTTTCCATGAAATGAAACCACGGCAGGCCTGCGTCTCTTTGGACTTTGGGAGGAAACTGGAGCCCCCAGAGGAAACCCATAAAGCACAGTGAGAACATGCAAACTCCACTACACACAGACCTTAGGCAGGAATTGAACCCACAGTTCTGGAGGCTTGAGACCACAGCACTAATCACTATACCACTCAGTCCTCAAAATTACCCAGCACACTAGTAGGCCCTGATGTTACCTGGGGCAAAAGATGCTGAAAGGTTTGGAGTTAATTGCACTGTAATTCAAGTCACCTTGACTGATTTGTACATGGGTTTTCTTCAAAAGACCCATTTAAATCACAGCTAGTGACAGCCCTGGACCTGTCACGTGTGTATTTCTAAGAGTTACTGTAGGACTGACAACTGTGAAGATGTCATTCTCAATCTGTGAATAGTGAATATTTTGCCTTAGTCAGGTGTCCTACTAGAAGCAAACATGCACTGATGCGATATTTCGTCATCTGAGCCTGCAGGATTACTCATGTAGACTCCAACAGACCTGTTTTCACACTGTTTATAGTCATTTGACGAAATTATTCCATCCGTTTCATTAGCAGTTGTTGCAAATGTGCTGTAGCTGCTGATTCATTTGCTAGTTAATGCGCTAGGTCATCTCTTTGTCTGGATGCACATCTATTCCTGCTACTATTCAACCCATACGCCTTATGATTTTACGCTTCACCTTGGACTGAATGTCACATTCATTTCTCCTGCCCTTTCTATCTCTGTATTCTACTTCTCATCTGAAGCAGCAATAATCATGCCGTCTGCTTGGACCTCTTCCCCCTCTACCCCTGGATGTTCTTTTAGCGTCAACCTTAACTTTAACTTCTAGATAAGTGGTGCTGTGTTAAGCTTAATCTGCCACCGGCTAAGGTGTTCAATTGCTGACCAGGAAGTCCCTGGTTTGAGCCCCAATGCCACAGGGTTGCCACTACTGGACTCTTGAGCAAGGTCCATTACTCAAAAGTGCTCGGATGCAATCAGGCGTCGAGCTGGCAACCCGACCCTTTAAATAACTGCCACAGAACCTATGGATATATATCAGTTGCCCAGTGTGCTGGGTGGCATGTAGCCAGAACCGCTCACATTCTAAAGAGTACATATTTGTAATCACCAGCCACCTCACAATATGATATCACAAAACTTGATGACGATTCAATAAAAATTTAAATTCTATAAGTATTAAAATTTTATAAATACAGTGGAACCTCGAATTGCGAGTAACGTGGTGTACGAGTGTTCCGCAAACCGAGCAAAGATTTTTAATAAATTTTTAATCAGAAACCGAGCAAGTATTAGTTTACGAGCGCCGAGTATCATGTATCACGCATGCGACTCTTATTTTGACACCGAGCGTCAGTCTCTCACCTTTTCACCCCCCCCGGCTTCCCAAACACATAGAAACTCTGCTCGTCTCTTACTTGTATAATCAACATCTCCCTCTTTCTTTTAGTCTTTTATTTTGACACCGACACACACACACACACACACACCCTGACACAGTACAGACGCTCTCTCAAATTTTCACCCCCTCCCCGGCTTCACAAACACACAGAAACTCTGCTCTGTTGTGACTCTTTTCAAAAGTAAGGTGCTGGTTCATTTGTTTTTTTGTTTTTTTACTTTACAGCAGAGACTTCACTCCAGTCTCAGAGAGATTTCTTTTTCCTCTGTTAAAACGGTGTTTCCGTGTGTGTGTGTGTGTGTGTGTGTGTGTGTGTTGTGAAACTTAAAAAGCGAGGTGGGGAGAGGGAGGAGGAGTGTTACTGTGTAAAACGAGGCGAGGGAAGGGGCTAATTCCACACACACACACACACACTCACACGGCGCCTGCGCACACCAACGGAAACACTTATCTGTCGGGATTTATTTTTACTTTTTTTTAAAGGTAAAGTGCAGATTAATTTGTTTTATTTTCATTTTATAGATTGTATTAATTATTTTTATGTATTTCTTTTTTGGGACAGTGGAACGAATAATTTGAGTTTTCATTATTTCAAATGGGAAATGATGATTTGTTTTACGAGTGTTTTGGAACACGAGCCCACTTCCGGAACGAATTATGCTCTTAATCCAAGGTTCCACTGTATCCGATATTTTGTATATTTAATATTCTATATTACATTTTCTTCAAATTCATTACAATTTAAAAACTTTAAAATAGCTTAATGATTAATTAAATACAGCCGTTCCTGTACATTTATTTTCTTACTTAAAAAAAAAAAGAAAAGTGCAGCATTTAAACAATACAAAACAACTTCAAGGGTTTAACATTTAACTTCAAATGAAATTAAACATTTTTGCTAAACAGCATGTATCTCGGTCATCCATAATTATTATTTCTGAATAAACTTGGCAAAAAATTCTCTTCTACCACACAGGATGTGTAAATAGGTCATCAGTAGGATTATTTTTAAAAATGGTGACGGTTTTTACCTCTTCCAAGGTCTCATAAAAACAGCTGCGAGTACGCGGGTGCATGCGGTGTCTAATGCGGGCACGCGGGGCTTCTAATTTGCGCTTGTAGTGTTTTGAAACTTGTGTAATGAGTGAGTTTGAGACTCATTTGTTCACAGAGTTTGGAGAAAAAGCCAGATCAGGCGCTTTTAATGTGCATGAGTTTTGATAATATAACGGTATAAATGTTGCGGTTTCTGCTCGGAAGTTATGCACTCGGTACAGAATCGTTTATATCTGAGGCGGATCACCGGTCATGGCCAATCAAACTGAAAACCAGATGATTCTGGTTACTGGCCGATCGACCAGTTCATCTAATATAAACGTAAAAATTTTTTTTTTTTTTTTCACCACCACATGCTGCTCCTGAGCTCCCAGTGATCCAGACCCAATCCTACCCCCCACCCCCCCCCCCCGCCCCTTCTGCACCTGCTGACTCATCCTAGTGCTGAACTGGACTCCGTGTTAAACTGGACTCCAACTTAAATGACTAGCTAACTTAAAACTTAAACTTCTGTCATACTGAACTTCCAGCAGCCTAACACATTAAAAAGAAAATCGTCTGTGCTGTAGGGTGCATGTAACAAATAATTGATCTTAAGTGTGTTGTACAATTGCATGTTCATGCTCATCTTAAATCCCACATGCACCACTCTCTGCTATTTAGGTTTTCTAAAACTGCTCCATCTTTATGTCGAATAAATTCAAATGACCTCCACATTGATAGTCTACACTCCTATAGCAGACACATACTGTATTAGCTGTATAAGAGTTAGATGCATGAAGTGTTTGTAGTTAAAGGTCATCTTTCTCAGTGTATCTATAGAAAATCTGTCTGTTCAAACTCTTCAAAGTGATAGAAACGCGATGCAGAAGCGGAGTTACACCCTTACTTGAAACCAAACATTTTATTCAGATATCCATCAGAGTTCGGAGTAACTGTTTTGAATCATTTATTACCTGTTTCGATGTGAAACAAGAACCTGTACTACACAACAAAAAGAGCATTAAGGCGCTAAAAA
>JAAGKR010001886.1:9883-90586 GCA_011419295.1 Clarias macrocephalus
ACAGAGGGACAATCAGCCGTTCTGACCTGTAAAACCACCTGCAGTCTGACTGATCCAACATTCATCTGGTACAAAAACAGCCGTGATTTAACCACAAAGACCATCAAGAGCAATGAAGTCCACCTGCAGCCGGTCAGCAGTGAAGATGCAGGCAGTTATAGCTGTGCTGTAAGAGGATATGAACATCTCCCCTCTCCTGCTCAAACACTCAGAGTCAGATGTGAGATTCACTTACCATATTTTGTTGCATTGCATAAACTGTTGCTGTGCTTTTATCTGAGATGTTCAGTTCTGCTGGAGGAGCTGTTGCTAACAGTGCTGGTGCTATTATATGGACGATGGGATTTAAGATGCAGAGTATTGAGCACTCAAGGCAGCTCCTGGATTGTGGACTCTTACACATATTATACCTTTTCTTTGGCAGCATGCTGTAATCTGAACACATTTTTTATGGGATGATTTGTTTTCTTATGTCTAATGTTAATGATTTTAAGATATCGTTACAGCTATTTATTTTAAATATAAGAAGAAAAAGTGGTAGAGAAAGTTCACTTCTTTGTCTGGTCCCTGGGAGTAATGTGAAGTTTTGTGATGCCATTTTGTGATGTTAGTAATAAGCCTGGCCCCTGGTGATACATTTCTCAATCCAAATTAGAATTTCATTCATCCATTATCATTATTGCGTATCCTGTATAGGGTCTCAGGGTGCTTAGGCTACATGCCAGGGTACATCCTGAATGAGCTGCTCACTCATCACAGGCACAGGCATCACTCATCACACACTACACTACAAACACTACAGGAAATGCGGGATGACACATTTCACATTTGAACCCAAGGGGAGAACAGGCAAACTTCATTTACGTAGCCTGGAGACAAAATGTGTACACATTAACTGGATTTAATTCCAATAAGTTCTTAATTAATAATAATAAATAAATGAATACAATGAACTGAATTAAGATTCAGTTGAATTAATTTGTATGCTCACTACTCAATTCTAAATGTTGTTTGGTATGTTTGCTCCTAATCAGCTGGTAATTATTAATTACTCCTGTGAACTGCTTCTATTTCACTCTAATAGCAATTGTGAAATTCTGTAGATCCTCCAAAGAATGTCTCAGTGTCCATCAGTCCCTCTGGTCAGATAGTGGAGGACAGTTCAGTGACTCTGACCTGCAGCAGTGATGCTAACCCACCTGTGGAGAACTACACCTGGTTTAAGGGGACAACGTTTTTAGGAAAAGAAAATACATACACCATCTCCAACATCAGCTCTGAGGACAGTGGAGAGTACAAGTGCAGGTGCAGTAATGGAGTTGGAACTAAGTACTCAAGTGGTGTAACTCTGAATGTTCTGTGTAAGTTAAAACTGAAGATCTCCTCACTGTCAATAAAATACACAATATTATACAGTACATTTACTTTTAACTCTCACTTTCCTATCTGTTTTAGATCCTCCAAAGAACATCTCAGTGTCCATCAGTCCCTCTGGTGAGATAGTGCAGGGCAGTTCAGTGACTCTGACCTGCAGCAGTGATGCTAACCCACATATGAATATCTACAGCTGGTTTAAGGAGAAAACTTTTTTAAGAAAAGAAAATACATACACCATCTCCAACATCACCTCTGAGGACAGTGGAGAGTACAGGTGCAAGTGCAGTAATGGAGTTGCAACTAAGTACTCAAGTGGTGTAACTCTGAATGTTCTGTGTAAGTTAAAACTGAAGATCTCCACACAGTCAATACCAGACAAACTATCATACATTTCATTTTAAGTCTTACTTGCCTACCTGTTTTAGATCATCCTAAGAATGTCTCAGTGTCCATCAGTCCCTCTGGTGAGATAGTGGAGGACAGTTCAGTGACTCTGACCTGCAGCAGTGATGCTAACCCACCTGTGGAGATCTACACCTGGTTTAAGGTGAATGAATCCTCAGCTGTAGGATCTGGACAGAGTTACAGAGCTCTACAGAGTGGACAGTACTACTGCGAGGCTCGGAATAAACACGGCTCTGAGAGATCAGCTGCAGTGTCCATCACTTTAAATGGTGAGAGTGATGATGTAAATATATGAATCAGTATCACACTGGTAAATATTTAACACTGCTTCTTTTTCACATCATCGTCCATTCAGGGTTTCAGGGCACAGGGGTGTACGCAGGTGTTGGAGTTGTTGTGTTTTTGTGTATTTGTCTGATAGCCGCCTTCTTATTCATCAGGTAGGAAAGTACCAGACTTATTTTAACCACACTGTAAAAACATTTTATTTATTTTATAAACTGATTCATCAATTGTATTGCTTTTTTTTTTCTCTTATTGTATTTTCAGTTGAACACCTCTCTGTGTGAATAGTTCACTAGTAAACACAATGTTTAGTGTACATTTTCACAATGTATTTTACATATTTCATATAATGTCTTTATTATAATTTGTTTAATACATTCTTTAACAGGAAATATAAAAAAGGAGGGTCAACATTACACCAAAATTTTAAACAGGTAAATTGTAAATTGTACAGATAATTGATGTTTCCTTCATGTTCCCTTTTAAACAATCCAGTGTGATGCTCTTTTAGTAAAATAATCAACAATGGTGATGAATTACTGTTTCATCACGTGATTGTTTTTTTTTTTCAAAACATATATTCCCAATTGTCTTATTCCTCTCATGCTAATTTAACAATTACTGTATGCAAATAATCAATAAAATTAAAGATCACATCATCCTTACAATGTAATGTTTTAGAAACTTCACAAATAAAAGTTAGCTCTTATTATCATTTACAGTATAGCAAAACAGCCATCCTCTCTCTCTCTCTCTCTCTCTCTCTCTCTCTCTCTCTCACTTTCAAAAAAAAAAAAAAGCTAAACAGATCCTTCTATTCCTAAGAATTTATCTAAAATATTTACCTTTGACTCGTGCAAAGCCCTGGTGCTCAATCTGTGTTATTATAAACGTGTAATGTGCATGACTAACAGAGCTTCAGTTATTTATTCTTTAAGACATAGTATAAAAGTATATGCTATTTTTTTCTATTTTTCTGTCTTTGTGATGTCCTGATCTCCTACCTAAGGATACTATTAATAGCAGTGTTGCAGTGGCAGGTCCAATCAACACAGTATCTCATTTAGCCCTGGCCAATGAGTATACCAGCATTGTATACCAGAGTGCTGTTGCCCCTAGAAATGCTGAGAGCTCTATTATGAAATCTTCTGGCTCTAAAGACAAGGAGATCCTGTACACTAGTGTCACATTTATTTGCATCGGTGCTGACTACAGGTGAGAGGATCTGGTCTGTTTCTTCCACTCTAATAGAGCTGGAAATGATCTTCTGCTGGATTTTATCGTGAACATTTACTCTCTCTTTGTAGGCCTGCTAATGCTGAGGACCCCAGTGTGATCTACAGCAGCGTGAAATAAACATACATTCACACAATGACTAAATGTCACAACAACTTCCACCTGGTCACAGGAAAGCTTCTAGAAACATTGAAGGGTTAATTTGTAAATTCATCAGATTGTGTGGTGTGAGTTGTTTTTCACGAGGGCTCATATTGCCATTATCATTGTAAAGATTCTTAAAAGCATAAGATAATGACAACTTTAAACAACACAAATGAGGAGCATTAAAGAATAATTATTTATTAGAATTAAACTGTAACTTGCTATTTAAAGTTTGGATCTACGAAATGACTCTTTATGAACTCCATATCCCAGTTCAAAATCTAAATTAAAGCCCAGTAACATTTTACAGAGGATCTTTAATCTGAACATCTTTTTTTCCGAAACATGAGTATTAAATAAAAATTTAGAGGTTTGTTTAAAATAAAATGTAATTCCTCCCTTAGAAGGAACTGGAGGAGCAACCAACATGGCGCAAGGAGCCAGATGTGGGTAGTAATATGGTGCAAATTCCCTTAGTCACGCAAAGTAGAGATTGCTATTATTGACGCTGGAGCAAATTCTCTTCTGTCATGTAAAACGATGTGTGGAGTTTTCCATCAGGTCAAGAATGTATTGAATTTCATTTTTATGAGAAGATAGTCCAAAATTTTTCCTTGATAACATTTAGGAAGCTATGAAATTTGCGTCCCTACAATCATTTAAACGGGGAGGACCCTAAGGTTCATTGTAAATTAACTTTAGAATCATGTTTTTTTATTAAACCGACATGGATGTGTTTGATGATGGTACATATTGGTACAAATGTACTTAATCCCCAGCAATTTTAGCATGTCAGACCAATAAAAAATGAGCCATGAGATGATTTAGTGTTTAATTTAGTGACCAACCAATGGGTTATGATGACCCACCTGGAATAACATTGTCCAGAGTGAGGTGAGGCATTGTTGGCATGGTTGATGCATGCAGCTGTACGTCTGTTTTCAATCAGGCTATGGAGCATGCACAAGTCGTCCTCCTACCCCTGGATCAGGGCCTAGAAGCACTATTTCTGGTCCATTCACAGCCTAAGGACGTCCTGGTATTGAGTCTTCAGAATGGGGATGGCCATCTTCCTACTCCTGTTTTTTTATGACTATTTTCTGTTTTCTGATTTGTATGTCTTTAATTGAAACTAAGTATTAAGTATTTTAAAAGAACCCACATCCCTGTTATAATTTATTAAATTCAGTGAAATATAGAAATATTTGGTGTCTGTCATTTACACACTGGTGTATTTTGCAAGTTGCAGTGCCATTAAATGAGGATGTTTATTTGAACATGTTTTTTTAAATAATTTATTTTCTCATGCCAGGGTATGACAGTATTTAAACAGTTATTTTTTGTTGTTGTTTGTTTGTTTGTTTGTTTAGCCATAACAAACACTGTGTTTGTATGTTTCTCTATTTGTCTCACTCCTGTTGTGACTTCTTTGACCTGAAGAAGGTGCTTTTTTCAACTGAACTGCTTTCAAAGATAAACTTTTATGTTCTATTACATTAATGTTGTATTTAATAAAGAAAGTATACTATACTTTTGCCCAGAATTCTGATCTTTTGCCTGTCACACTGTCCCAAACTCCAGTATTATAATGTATATACTGTATTTAACAGTATTTACATATACTATATTTATAAATAATTTTACAGAACCAGTTAAAGTTTGTACACACTTTCCAATTAAACAATTTTTATTGATTTTATTTTCAATGTATTGTGATTTATAACATAAAAACAACAACAACAATCAATTGTTATATTAAGACACCATTAACAGCTGTTCTGGAACAGTTCTTGCAAGAACAGTATTGTGTCAAGTGCGTTTGTAAAACTCATAAAGCATGCTGAAACCTTACCTCTGCTGCAGAGGAGAAGTATACCAAATAACAGCACCTCAGATTAGAGCCATTAGGAAGGCTTTATAGAGAATATGTAGCAGGAACAATTCTGTATAAACTCCTTAATATAATTATTGCATAATTTGGACATCTTCAGCATCGATTTATAATGTAGAATGAAATAAAAATTAAGACCATTGAGGGTGTGTAAAAAGATTTGATTGGTACTAATCCACTATACTATATTACATTTCAGTGTTTTATTATTATATTTACTATTAAAGCCTGACATAATTACAGCAGAACTTAACACAACTGCATTAGTCAACACTCTAAAAGCTTAAGTAGTTGGGTTATTATTATTATTATTATTATTATTATTATTATTATTATTATTATTATTATTATTATAAATAATACTACTATTATTTTGTATAAAGATCTGCCCCGCACAGTACGGTGGCCTCTTGAGTAGATTTTAACCAGGGTTAACAATGAACAACATTAGATCATTTCCAAGCAAAAAGCTGTTTATTTATAAAATCAATGTGTTCACTTGCAATTTACACACACCTTCTCATCCAAAGAGTTTTCAAAGAGTAGCCCAAACGCGTCTCTTCTGCTTGTTGCCTGTCCTTAGCAGTGGTTTCCTAGCAGATCTTCTACCTTGAAGGCCTGATTCACACAGTCTCCTCTTAACAGTTGTTCTAGAGACGTGTCTGCTGCTAGAACTCTGTGTGCCATTGACCTGCTCTCTGATCTGAGCTGCTGTTAACCTGCGATTTCTGAGGCTGGTGACTCGGATGAACTTATAATACAAATTCAAACTCTTTGAATGAGAAGGTGTGTCCAAACTTTTGGTCTGTACTCTAAATGATAACAATATCAAAATGTTTGTTGTATTGCATTAGAGAGGAAATAAAAATCTCATAATACAACCATTAAATTAGATAAATACACACATTAAACATCTATAAATGAATACCTACAGAATACCTTTTTAAAATAAGACAAACAGGTTTAGACATTGTGAAATTGGTGTGGTTTGTTGTTTCACTTCCTAAACTGGCAATGAGGTCATTTGTTCATATCTTGGAGTCTTAAAATACCATGTGTACAATGCATGCACAATTTCTACTTGGCTGCAGACACAATATTGCATTAACACATGTTTGAAGATTCTAATACATTTTTTAAGGCATTATATAAAATGTCTAATTCTTTTTCTTTTGGATAAAATTGACACTAATGTATCAAGCTGCCAGTGCTAATGCTACACACGCCCTGGGCAGCATAGCAGGACCCATCCACAAGCACGTCCCTCATTAAAGATGCAAACCCCACTCCTGAAAATATTCATTAACATATTTTCAGAGATCATACAGCGTATTGTTTTTTTAATTTTTAGTATTTCCTTTAAGTCAGAAGTATAGGCTACTTTAGCAAACAAGGGGGGGGGGGGGGCCCGGTGTGCTTGCATCATTAACCCATCTTAACCACATACTCTCTGTCACTCGTTCCCTCAGTCGTGGTTTGGCTGCTGGACATGAAGGTCAAGATGACACAGTAAGAATTTTTTTTATGTTTAATAATTTTTAATAACTACATTTCTTCACTGCATGCACATTTCCTTCAACATAATGAGGATCAGTGGTGTTTTTTGTTGTACTTGCTCTTGGTGGTTAGATTGTTTTTATTTGTGTTGTTACATTGGGAACTACATGACTTTTGTCAAGTGTTCCTATTTGGGGAATTATGGAGATACATTATAATACTAATCTCATGATAAATTATGACATTTTCTGTACTTTTTAAACGTAATATTATTTATCTAAAATATTTAAAAGGCTAAAATGTTGTGTATATATCTTTGAACAAAGTGTCTTCAATAATCTGCTTATCTCTTGCATTACAGTTTCAAGAACATTCTGGAATCAAACTGGCACATTCCACAAAAGACTGCCCTTTTGGCTATCATTTAGAAGCTACATGTTGCTAGATCAGCCAAACTCTCTTGTCTCTATTCTCTTCTGACCTTTTTCTTTTCACCTATCTTCAGTGTTTGACATGGTCAAATACAAGACTTACTTGTCCATCTTCAGAAGTCTTGGAATCTGTGGCACAGCATTGCAATGCTTCCTGTTTGGAAGATCAGCCATATGATGTTACATGAGTTCATCCACATCTGCTTCAAGCAAACCCTACACTGGTGTCCCACAAGGTTGAGAAAAATCTTTTCTCCCTCTATACTTGATCACTGGGTGAGGTCATATAGACAAACAAAATCTAAAATATCTGCAGAGAGTACTCCATCACAGTTTAGTAATGAAGACTTCATGAATTTCTTTAATGAAAAAATCAGTCGTATCAGGAGGAAAATAATGGATGTTCAACGTCTAACACCATCCCGTGTTCCAATCCAGCCTAAAACTACACATTTAGATTTTCAATGCTTTACAGGTATAGGACAGGAAGAGCTGTACAAACTTATCACCACGGCTAAATCAACAACATGCTTGTTAGATCCAATCCCAACTAGATTTCTAAAATAAGTAATACATATAGCTGGATGGCTTATTAAGCCTCTTCTTAAAAAAATCTAATTTAAAATGAAATAACCGATTACAGACAGATTTCAAACCTTCCATTTATATAAAAAATATTAAAAGAGGTACGTGAAATGACCGCCAGGTGGCGCAAAGTGATATTTTCCGTCGTCTCGGTTTTAAAATATAATTAAGTCATAAAAAGTCAAAACAATATCTTGTATCAAAGAAATACTACAGTGATGGTAATTTCCACATCTGTGTATTTTATACAACAAGCATAAAAAGTCAGAACCAGAGCTATTGATATTTACTGTACAATAATGAATAATAATAATAATAATAATAATAATAAAAAAAACGTTGAAGTTCACTAGCTGACAATTTTATTTGTACAAAGAATGGACTGTGTCAGGGATAACCACTAGAGGGCGGTTATAACCCCTCGATAACCCCTAGACATTTTTGTGTAGTTCTTTTAAGTTTCAGTTTCAATACTTCATTTCCCAGGTCGCAACTCGGTCAGGTGACATGGGCGCTCACCTGAACCGAGTTGATCATTAATCTCATGATAAATAGTGTGTTTGAGTTCAACTTTGGATTTTGCATTTGTTACGCTAAGTTTAAAGTATATGTCTCGTCTGTTTATTCGTGTTTTGGTTTATTTTACAGAAAAGTGTTTTGTTTGTAGTTTTTTCCCTGCTTTTCATTTACAAAAATAAAGATCTATCTGTGGAACATCCACCTCCGCGATTATGCCTCGCACCCAAAATCACCCAAAGGACTGTGACAGACTGTTATATATCCTATCTATATGTTTGTATCTGTTTATTGTTATTTTTAAAAAAATATATATACATTCAAAGACATCAAACTTTGAATATAGAAATAACTGGAAAACTAGACTTTCAGAATAAAACATTAAAATAACTAAAAAAAAAAAAAAAACACTCCAAAAATGCTGTGTTGTTTCTGTAAACACATTGTTGGGTTGGGTAATGCTGGGTCAAATGAGATGTAGTGAGTCATTTACAAATGAACACCCGATTGGGTTATTTTGACCCAACAACTGATTTATTCTTTATTATCTGCACTCTTAGAATTAATGTGTTAGAAATTTACACAAAATATGTGTTAAACAGTTCTTAACACATTTTGTGTTACTACAGACACACTGTGTGTAAATATCGTGCATGCTTTATTTTTTACACAATGACTGTGTAAAGTACATTTAAGCAGTACATAATCAATAATATCTCACCCCCCCCCGCCCCTATTTAATCAAAACCGTTGTCTACTGTGCTAAGGTAGTGTATTTATATAGTGTTGGGAATATAAAATAAGCATTTGAATCTGCGGGTTGAAAATACTGGATTGCGGGGCCGTGAGCTTCTGCACACGCATGACCGTTGGCGTTCACTTTCAACCGACGCTTCCCCAAATCTGTCAGATGCTGCTGCTCTCTGCCTCAGGTGAGTGAAAATTATTAAAATATATCTATAATAGTTAATATTTTTTACACATTGCTAATGATTGTTTTGTGTTAATTGTCTAGGGTGTTTTTTTTTCTTTTATAATGTTATCTCGATTAATTTGTACCCCAAATATATGTGAGGTCTGTAAACGAACGCTGTCTAACATTAGCCCGCAAGCTAGCATATTTGGCACGATTTTTTGTAAGTTCGCGCTGGAGGAATGTTAATAAGTACTAAGCGGATATCAAACCCTTAACGTTACCGTGCCTTTATAATTATTATGAAATATTTAAAATTTCACCAGGGTTATTAACCCGCTATTTCCCCCTCAAAAAAGCGGCTTCTGACTGAAACTCGCCGGTACTGAACGTCGCACAAGCGCGTCTCTCTCCTGCTGCACCCCCCCCCCCCCCTCTCTCTTTCTCTTTCTCTCTCACAGATATGCTTTGTAGCATATCTGGACCATGTAACTTTTTCTGTGTTTGGAACTTGCAAAACGTATATAATGATTGAGTACATCATGAATTCATCTTCCAAACCGCGTTTTTGTTTTATAGACTTAAACTTAGAGAAGTAGCTCCGGTTAGCATGTTCTTCCGCGCGATGCGTGCAACTCTGTTTATAAGCCAGCAAAGCGCCAAAAGTTATGTAGTGCTGCTTGAAAACTGATATTATGTTGCTTGAAATGAAAATAAAATGTGATTAATTTGCGATTAATCGTGAATTAAATCACGACAGTCATGCAGTTAATCGCAATAAAATAAAAAATAATCGATGGACAGCCCTAATAAAAATGTTTTCTTTTGTTTAGATGATGGAAGTCGAAGACCAGATTACACTGACAAAAAAAAAAAAAAAAAAAACATGGATTGTAAGTATATGGTTAACAGTTATAAATTGGATTTGGTTGCAAATTAATATAAATTAAATTACATTAAAATAAGTTATCAATTTTAAAAATAAGTTGTAAATTCATACAACAAATTCATTCAACTATTCTTTTATTATCTATCCATCTGGTACAGAAAAGCTGGCACTAGCAAAAGAGATTGTTTCATTGTTCCCCTCGTTAAGGATTCAAGTGCCATTTGGGGAAAATGAGGAACATGTAAGGATGCTTTTATGTTGTTTAAAAAAAGGTTATGTGTATATAAACTGCTCTAGTATACTTTACTAAGCTCTATTTATATGTTACTCATGTCAGGAGCATTCTTTTTGATGGGCCATCACACAGTGGATTCATAGAAATGAGACTACGAAACATAAGAAGGAAGCTTCAACAGAGCCAGCGGATGTACAGTTTGAAACGTCGTTATTCTACACAGCAACTATCTGAAAGTCCTGATGAAACTGTGCCAAGTGAGTGGTTGACCCTGATAAAGAGGACGTGACCATCACCAGAGACTATACCATCAATAAAGATGATGAAGATAAAGTTAAGATGAACATACCAGGTGAATGCATGAACTGTACGTGTGTAATAGTTATTTATTTTTATACAGTTTAAAAGTGTTTTTCTGTATGAAATATAACATGTTGGTATATGTTTATATGTTGGAAAAGGTTTCATACATATTTGACATTTTGACTGCTTAACAGATGAGTTTTATTATATTTGTTTTTTTTAGTTTATAGTCGGTGCAATTTTAAAAACAAATGAATGCATTAATGTTTGTGCTTAAAGCAAAGCAATAAACAGTATGTGAGCAGTCTTCAATGGTTTCCTGTGACATTTCATAATAAATGTACATAAATTGCATATGGATTACATTTTTTAAACATTTAATATTAACATACTTAACAATTGCTAAAATAAAAGCTTTACATTCATGTGTTATATTTTATAACACATTTTGTGTGTTGAATTTAACTTAACACGTTGAGTTAAATTCAACACACAAAACGTGTTATCAAATATACACATTCATGTGTTACATTTGTTTTTAACACATTTTGATGAATTTAACTCAACATGTGTTGTCCCTGAGCACACGCAGAAGATGTGTTGAAAACAACACATGTTGTGTTGTTTTCAACACATTTGTTTTAAGAGTGTGTGAGCGCTCAACACTGTCTGTAAACTGCCACTAAACTAGCCAATCACAGACATCCACACAGTACTTCTGATTGTATGTTTCTTCTCTAATCAGCTGGCACTAATCGACCGCATAACGGAAATCAATTCAATTTTATTTGTATAGTGTTTTTAAAATGGTCATTGTCTCAAAGCAGTTGTATACAATCAAAAGAAAGTTATAGAGATGTAAATTATATATATAAATTAAAGGAAGTTACATAAAGAAAGCATTTATTTATTTATGTATTTAATATCATTCTAAATAAATATTACAGCATCTCCTTTTTTATTGAATTAAGTATTAGTATAAACCAATTTTAAAAATAAAATTTTCCATATAGCTCATTGTAAGACTACTGTATGCAGACTACTGTAAAATTCAAATCGGACAACTCTGTCGTTTTAATTATAAAACTTTATTTCCAACACTTCCATTATGCGGTCGATAGTGCCAGCTCATTAGGGAAGAATGCGCCCAGAAAAGAAATGTTGCATGTCTTTCTCAGAATGTGACGGTAATATAACACCATGCTACAACCCAGAAAAAAAAATATGTACATAAAAGATTATTTTTTCACACGTGTTGGAGTCATCCCCATCCCCCCCCCCCCCCCACTCTCTACTCTCATGCAAGATTTCAGTCAACGACTGGCACTTCCTAGAGAATGAAGCTAGAGAATGTCTAGAGAATGAAGCTAACTAAACTTGGCTATTTTTAAATGCCTTTACTTAAATAAATACATACATAAATAAATAAATTAATTAATTAATAAATGCATAGCTTGAATGGAGAATTCCTTAACAACCATTATTGTAACGTTATTATGTCAATAACACATCCCTATTGCATATATTTTTTCTTGTTCCGTTTGTTCCATTTTCAGTTTTTGGTTCTTAAACCTGTTCAAAGACCTGATTTTATAAGTATTTTCACATATAACAAATAGTGCGTTTGTTTAGTGCATTACATTTTTAGGTGTTTTATATGCTCTTCTGACCTTTCATTCATAATAGGCGTCAAGTTATCCAACGGTATGAGGTGCCAAATAGGGCTTAAATCAAACTTCACTCATGCACACATGAAACACTTGTATACATATATGTGAAACAGTCACACACACATATACACTCACCTAAAGAATTATTAGGAACACCATACTAATATGGTGTTTGACCCGCTTTCGCCTTCAGAACTGCCTTAATTCGATGTGGCATTGATTCAACAAGGTGCTGAAAGCATTCTTCAGAAACGTTGGCCCATATTGATAGGAGAGCATCTTGCAGTTGATGGAGATTTGTGGGATGCACATCCATGGCACGAAGCTCCCGTTCCACCACATCCCAAAGATGCTCTATTGGGTTGAGATCTGGTGACTGTGGGGGCCATTTTAGTACAGTGAACTCATTGTCATGTTCAAGAAACCAATTTGAAATGATTCGAGCTTTGTGACATGGTGCATTATCCTGCTGGAAGTAGCCATCAGAGGATGGGTACATGGTGGTCATAAAGGGAAACAATGCCCAGGTAGGCTGTAGCATTTAAAAGATGCCCAATTGGCACTAAGGGGCCTAAAGTGTGCCAAGAAAAGATCTCCCACACCATTACACCACCACCACCAGCCTTCACAGTGGTAACAAGGCATGATGGATCCATGTTCTCATTCTGTTTATGCCAAATTCTGACTCAACCATTTGAATGGCTCAACAGAAATTGAGACTCATCAGACCAGGCAACATTTTTCCAGTCTTCAACTGTCCAATTTTGGTGAGCTTGTGCAAATTGTAGCCTCTTTTTCCTATTTGTAGTGGAGATGAGTGGTACCCGGTGGGGTCTTCTGCTGTTGTAGCCCATCCGCCTCAAGGTTGTGCGTGTTGTGGTTTCAAAAATGCTTTGCTGCATACCTCGGTTGTAACGAGTGGTTATTTCAGTCAAAGTTGCTCTTCTATCAGCTTGAATCAGTCGGCCCATTCTCCTCTGACCTCTAGCATCAACAAGGCATTTTCGCCCACAGGACTGACACATGCTGGATGTTTTTCCCTTTTCACACCAGTCTTTGTAAACCCTAGAAATGGTTGTGCGTGAAAATCCCAGTAACGGAGCAGATTGTGAAATACTCAGAAATACTCCGTCTGGCACCAACAACCATGCCACGCTCAAAATGGCTTAAATCACCTTTCTTTCCCATTCTGACATTCAGTTTGGAGTTCAGGAGATTGTCTTGACCAGGACCACACCCCTAAATGCATTGAAGCAACTGCCATGTGATTGGGTGATTAGATAATTGCATTATTGAGAAATTGAACAGGTGTTCCTAATAATCCTAATAATCCTTTAGGTGAGTGTATGTGTGTGTGTGTGTGTGTGTGTGTGTGTAAATGTTTCACATATGTGTATACAAGTATGTGATATACAAGTGTTTCATGTTAAACACACACAAACATTCCATGCACACCCATCTATGAGATGCGCATGCACACATAGTACATGAGAGTCAAGGTGCATTCCGATCGGCCTGTAGTACCCTGCACAGTACACTTCACAGGGTGTTCAGTCATGTTAAGTGTGATTCCAAACCACAGGGAGTGAAACTGCTCTGTTGGAACAAATGAAACTGTAACGGTGTAGGAAGCAACTGAACAACGGGTCTTCACGTCACCAGAGAAGAGAATGAAACAGTTCTCATCAGTCATCGAGTCTCGCAATAATTTAAATCAAATATAATACACCTGTCATAAATATTTAGTCATATACGCGAAATATAGTTCACTTCATATTACAGCTTAAAACAAGGAAAGAAGACGTGCTGAGCTTCAGTTCATTGTGATGCGGATAAAAGGTCTAGAAAGGAAACAGTTTTCTTTATTTTACAATAACTCGGTTTGCTCGGTCTTGTTAAGTTATTTTTAAACCCCTCAATTCTGCAAATTCCCCCATCAGTGAAACTGGTTTGTTAACTTCACACCTACTGTACATGAATGATAGGTGAGAAGAGGGATTACAGTAACTGGGGGTCTGTGTGTGTTCACTTTGGAGCACGCTGTCGCGTTGTATTCAGCGAGTAGACAATATATTAGTTTGTTGCATGTCTGGGGGAGTATGTCTGCAGTTTTATTGATAAATCTGCTCATATCTGCACGCATGTTTATCAGCCTTTTGATCAACGGCACTCAGTTTCACTTTGCAAAAGGCAGTGTTTATTGTTTACTGTATATTTAAAGCATATACAGTACACCATCATCATGATATATCTATTGTAAATCTAAATAAAATTCATGTTTGCTTCAGCATTGGAAACAATATTGCTTTAGGCTAACTTCATTAATCATTATACACTTTTGTATTTGTTGTTGTACTTTGTCTTTTTCACACACACGCAGGCACCTTTGAATTTGAACAGAAAATAATAGTTAACCGGTAGGCACTTATTTATCATATAACTTAAACAGCTGAATGAAGTTAAATTTACACAATAAATTAATAATTGCATTTGCTTTAGACTTGTGCACTCGTATGTAAATACCTTTTTCAATGTATATACTACCATATTGTTAGAGTCCTCCACTAGAGGGCACTGTTTGTTTTTGTATGTTTTGTAGTTTTTGTTGGTCGACTCAGTTTCCCAGAAGGCACCTCGGTCAGGTGATGAGTGCTCATTAAACATCTAATAAATAGCAGTTTGTTCTGGGAAACTGGGTGGGCATTCCATTTTGTTTGTTTTTGTTTCTTTGAGTTTATAGTTTAGTAATATTGTTTTACCTGTTTTCAAGAGGGCTCTAGTTTAGTTTTCTTTATACTCCTTGTGTTCATGGAGCTGTCCTGTTTCATGTTTAGTTAGGCTGTGCCTCCTCCTGTGTAAGTACTGTTCTGTGTATCCCCAGTGTCTGCCTACTTGTGTAGTTCTTTGTCTGTGGTTTGCTTTTCTGTTTAGATGTTTGTAACCCCATGAGTGCTTAGCCGCTAGCAGGGTTAGCCGCTAGTAGGCCTATTCTGCTAGTAGGGTTAGCCGCTAGTAGGCCTATTCTGCTAGTAGAGTTAGCCCCTAGTAGGTTTAGCCTCCAGTAGGCTAGCCTCTAGTGGGATTGACGGCTAGTGGTTCTTGCCGCTAATAGGTTAGCCGCTAGTTTGGAATAGCCTCATGGGTGTCCTGTCTCTAGTCCGTGTCCCGTGTCCTGTCTCTAGTCCGTGTCCCTGTCCTGCGTCTTGTGTTCTGGTCCCCTAGATCATTACTAACCCGGTTAGCCACTAATCCAGTTAGATACTATCCCGGTTAGGTTATCATTCCTTACATCCATACTCCATATAGCTACTAACCCAACTAACCACTAACCAGCCCTGTCTCTAGTCTCTGTGCCCCTGGTCCTGTCTCTAGTCTCTGTGTCCCTAGCTCCCGTCGCTAGTTCCCCATGTCCCTAGCTCCCGTCGCTAGTTCCCCGTGTCCCTAGCTCCCGTCGCTAGTTCCCAGTGTCCCTAGCTCCAGTCGCTAGTTCCCCGTGTCCCTAGCTCCCGTCGCTAGTTCCCCGTGTCCCCTCCTATGTGTCCCTAGCTCCCGTCGCTAGTTCCCCTATGTGTCCCTAGCTCCCGTCGCTAGTTCCCCTATGTGTCCCTAGCTCCCGTCGCTAGTTCCCCTAGTGTCCCTAGCTGTCGCTAGCTCCCGTCGCTAGTTCCCCTATGTGTCGCTAGCTCCCGTCGCTAGTTCCCCTATGTGTCGCTAGCTCCCGTCGCTAGTTCCCCTATGTGTCGCTAGCTCCCGTCGCTAGTTCCCCTATGTGTCGCTAGCTCCCGTCGCTAGTTCCCCTATGTGTCGCTAGCTCCCGTCGCTAGTTCCCCTATGTGTCTTTAGTTAGCTTCAACTCCATGTTTCCTTCTGTCAGTTCCCTGTGTCAGCGCTCAGTTCCCTGTGTCAGCGCTCAGTTCCCTGTTTCAGCGCTCAGTTCCCTGTGTGTAGCCCTAAGCCCTAGTTTTAGTTTTAGTGTGTTGTTTTGGTTCCTTTGTTGGTTTGTTTCAATGTTTTTAATAACATTCAGAGTTTGTTAATAAAAACACTATTTCTGTTTGAAAACCCCTGTTTCTGCCTGCCCTATATGCTCACTGCTACAACATCCGCCGGTCTAGCCCGAGTACCACCACCTAGACCATGACACGTATCATATATTTGGGTCTAATTTGTGTTACAATTTTAAAATATAATCTACATATCTACAGTATAAGCATATTTAACTACTTCAGCAGTGAATGAGAAATTTGGTCTGGCTTTTAGCTAAAGTCCTTCCATTTTATTTAAATTCTAAAATGGTGCTTGCGGGATTTGTCGGCACTGCGTGAGACGAATTCCGTCTTTTTGCAGGAAAAAACGTGCATTCTTAATGGCCACATCTGTACCTCTGCTGCAGAAGAGAAGTTCATTTTAGAATTACCTGCCCCATCACCAATTAACAAACATCACCTCAGATTAGAGCCATTATGAAAACTTTACAGTGCATCAGTAGCAGAGACATGTCAATGTCAACTGTTTAAATAAGATTATTGTATATTTTGGATGCCTTCAGGATTGTTTTACAGTGTAGAGAGAAATAAAAATCAGGAAAACCCATGGAGTTAGAAAGTGATTCCAAACCTTTTGAGCAGTAGTGTGTATGACAGAAACTCCCCATGCAAAAAGAATGTCACGCACGAAAAGAATCACACACACACACACACACACACACACACACACACACACACACACATGCACACAAAGGAAAACATCACACATGAGAGAGATTTACGTTGGCCTATTCTTTTCTATACATTCTGTGTGATTCAGGTGTTATTGCTGCTAAACCAGAATGTCTATTACCGCTGCTCACTGTCGCAGCAAAACAATAGCGGCTAAACTAAATCAGTCGCGTTTCAAGTCACTCGTGAAATGACCGCCAGGTGGCACAAAGGGGCATTTTTCAAAACAAGTAGAGGTTAATTCATAAAAAAAGTCATGACAATGTGTTGTATTGAAGAAATACTACAGTGATGATAATTTTCACATTCGCGTACTTTATACAAAAACATGAAAAATCAGAAGCAGAGCTGACATTTACTGTACAATAATGAGTTAAAAAAAAATTTAAACATTGGTTAAATGTTGTTTAGACAGATGATCAAGTTCACCAGCTGACAATTTTATTTGCACAAAGAATTAACTGTTATATAGCCTATATTTGTTTGCATCTGTTTGTTATTATTAAAAACTGCATAATGTTGAATGAAATTAAATATTACTGTTATTGTGTCACAAAGTGTAGTTTTAAGAGTTGTTTAAGTGAGAATGCATGTGTATACAGCTCAAAACCACTATCGGTTTTTGAAGATAGTGTATATTTAAAAAAATGCCCCAACAATTTCATAGATTTGCACTCCAGGCAATGCCCAGGTGCTCTGCGCTCATGTCCTATTGTGTTACTGTAACTGTCAGTGAATAATGAATACCCACATAGTGTATGAGTCACAGAGAAGACTTATATAATTTTATTGCCATTGGGAGAAAAGATCTCCTGTGGCGTTCTGTGGAACACTTGATAGTAATCAGTCTCTGGCTGAAATTGCTCCTCTGCTCAGCGAAAACACAGTATAGCGGATAAGGATTGTTCAAAATGGATTGTATTTTGGCCAGAATCCTCCCAGAAAACTCCCAGATATTTGTATTCTGAGATCATGTCCACTATCTCACCCTTGACAGATATAGGAATCACAGGGGTCTTGCTTCTCCTAAAGTCTCCCACCATCTCCTTTGTTTTCCTGATGTTGAGTTGTAGATGATTACGCTCACACCAGAAAATGAAGTCGTCCACTACAGACAGGTACTCAGAGGTGTCACCATCCTTTATACATCCAACAACCACAGAGTCGTCAAAGAACTTCTGCAGATGGCATAACTCTGAGTTATATCTAAAGTCGGATATATAGGGGTGAAAAGAAACAGAGACAGTACAGTCCCCTGGGGAGCTCCAGTGTTGCAGATCACAGTCTCGGACACACAGTTCTGTAGTTGGACATACTGGGGACGGCAGGTCAGATAGTCCATAATCCAGGAAACGAGAAAGCAGGTGTCAATGTTTATGTTCATTAGTTTCTCCTCCAGTACTGCCAGTTGGATAGTGTTGAAGGCATTGGAGAAGTCAAAGAACATCATTCTTACTGTGGTCCCAGACTTGTCGAGGTGAGAGTAGGTTCGATGGAGCAGGTGTATTATGGTTTTCTCTACTCCCATGAAAGGCTGATAGGCAAACTGAAGAGGGCCCAGAGAGGACTTCACCAAGGGACGTTAGTGTATCCCGGATCAGTCTCTCAAACACCTTCATAATGTGCAATGTCAAAGCAACAGGCCAGGTATTTTGGAGACCGGTACAAAGTATGTTTTCCACAATACAGGGACTTTCTGTAGAGACAGACTTAGGCTAAAGAGGTACTGGAGGACACCACAGAATTGGGGAGCACAAGATTTCAGGACTCTAGGACTGGTATATACTAATGCTTAATTCAATAAAAACAAAAGATACTACAATATTTATTAATAATAATATTATAAATAAATAGAACTTTGGGTACAATGCTTCCTTTATATAATTTTCTTTAAATTATAATAATAATCAACAACATTTTAATTTCCTATAACTTTCTTTTGATTGTGTACAGCTGTACAATGACCATTTTAAAAGCACTATACAAATAAAATTTAATTGAATTCTGTTATGCGGTCGATAGTGCCAGCTGATTAGAGAAGAAACAGGCAATCAGACATAGTGTGTGGAAGTCTGTGATTGGCTAGTTTAGTAGCAGTTTTGTAACACTGGACAAAGTAAAGCGAGCGTGCAGGCAGAGTCGAGAGTGCACACAGCAAAAGGAGGTGCACATGCATGGAAAACACGTTGAGCGCGCAGGGGAGACACTGCACACGTGTAACCGAGCTGTTGAGTGCGCAGGACACTCAACACTGTACGCACATAGAGTCCTTTGTCTGCCCTCAAAATGTATAAACTGTGCGCTCAGGAATATAACGTCATAGCACCAAGGTAGGTTCGTGCTGCTTGTGCAAGAGTATGAAAATGTTCCATTTCATGGAATTTGCTTGTTACACAGTTTGCAGATTACACCACATAAAATTGCCAAACCGGTAAAACCGGAAAAAAAACTGTCTCGCGAGTTTTGCGTCTTCTGATCGCCATTTATAGATCGGCCATTATAGAGACTGCCGATCAAATTTCCCAAAGCAATTTTCGGGCGATTATGATAGGCAACCGATCAATTGAATCACCCCTACTTTTTATTATATTTATTTTTAATAAAGATGCTTACAAAATCAACCCAATTATTATGGAAATATATTTTTTAACAATTCAAGACATCTGATAAGCATTACTGCATTTAGACACATTTTATACACATACATTTTTTTTGCCCATTTCATGTAATGTCTGTAACTTTTTTTGAAGTCAAATCTTTTAATGATCTAAACTCAGATGTCATTCAGATGAAACTTCGCCAATTTAGATTTCACATGAAAAGACATAAACCTAAAAATGTATTATTCTACAATGCAAAATTGTTATGCATATTGCAACATGAATTTGACATGGTTACGGACACTACAGATGTTTTGCTTGAAAAAAATCCTTAAATTTGCCCGTAATGCTTTAATTTAATGGGATGGGATGGGATGGGATGGGATGGGAATCACGAGTCGCCTCCCAATACGATATCATGATTCTTATGTGCCATTCGATTGAATTACAATTGTGATTCTATAATCTTAACTTTATATCATAATTCAATATTCTATCTTCACCTGATGTTTAAAGAGTAACTAAATGTAGTCCGTTTCTTATAACATTAGTTCTTGCACTTAAAAACCAAGTGAAGCATTTAAGCAATACAAACTACTAACTTCAAATACAAAAGTTTAGCATTTAACTGAGCAGCACATATTTCTGTCATTCCCCAAAATTATAACTTCTGAACAATCTTAGCAAACAATTTACTCCTACCACATGGAATGAAAACATGTAAATAGTTTATCTGTAGGATTATAAATAAACTGAAACATTTTACCTCCTGTAACATCTCCAAAGTCTTCAAACTCAACAGAGAGCGCTCACTGTGTCTTGAGACTGGTGTGTGTGTGTTATGAGTGGATTGGAGACTAATTCACTCACAGAGTTTGGAGAAAACGCAGACCCAAGGCTTTTAACGCACTTGCTTTTTGATAATGTAATGCCATAAAAATGTGGGGGGTATATTTGCCACACAAAAGAATCATGATTCATGACTGAATTGATTACACACCCACCCACACTTACTTAAAATGATCATAATGAGAAATTCACAATTTAAGCTCTTTTCACTATTTATTAAAAAAAATATTGCTCAGTAAGTTCCAACTATAATACAAACTGAATAAATATAATATAAATATATAATATTTAATTCAACTCCTGAAAAACAACCCCAGATCAAAATACCCCCCACCAAACGTTACACCTGGCAAAATGCATGCAGACAAGTAATGTTCTTCTAGCAACCACCAAACCCAGACTCGTCCACTGGATTACCAGATAGAGAAGAACATGTGTCCACTGTTCTAGAGTCCAGTGGAGCTTTACATCACTTAATCCGATGCATTGCATTGGTGATATAAGGCTTGGATGCAGCTACTCGGCCAGGGAAACACATTCCATAAAGCTCTCTACACACTGTTCCTGAGCTAATCTGAGCAGACTTGCTGTCGGTCCTAATCGCTTCCTAGCAGTTGACTGTGGAATACTTAGTAGTGAGGAAATTTCACAACTGGACTTGCACAGGTAGCATCCTACCACAGATTTTTGTAGAAGAGGTCTGCATGCCGAGATGCATGAATTTATACATTATGGAACACCTGAATTCAACAATTTGAGTAAATGCTTTTGGCAATATAGTGTGTGTGTACAGTTATATTCATATATATATTATATAAATTACCATTATAAGATTTATTTCAAATGAAGACATTACTAAAAGTATATTGTCAGGGAATAACCCCTAGAGAGCGCCTTGCTCCCAGAGACTGGCACTGTCACATCTTGACAAGAAAGACACTTACGTCAGAATGCTGTACATAGACTTCAGTTCAGCATTCAACACAATCATCCCCCAACACCTGATTGGGAAGCTGAGCTTGTTGGGCCTGAACACCTCCCTCTGTAACTGGATCCTGGACTTTCTGACCGAAAGACCTCAAGCAGTGCGGATCGGGAGCTACACCTCCAGCACCACCACACTGAGTACTGGAGCCCCCCAGGGCTGCGTGCTCAGTCCCCTTCTGTCCACCGATTCTCACCACCTTCTATAGAGGAACTATTGAGAGCATCTTGAGCAGCTGTATCACTGTCTGGTTTGGAAATTGTACCATGTCAGACCGCAAGACCCTACAGCGGATAGAGAGGACAGCTGAGAAGATCATTGGGGTCTCTCTCCCTTCTATCAAAGACATTTACACCACACGCTGCACCCACAAAGCCACCAGCATTGTGGCTGACCGGACACACCCATCACACACACTCTTCACCCTCCTGCCATCTGGAAAAAGGTACCAAAGCATTCGGGCACTCACATCCAGACTGAGAAACAGTTTTTATCCGCAACCCGTCCGTCTCCTTAACACAAAGGGACTGGACTGATAAACACACACACACACACACACACACACACACACACACACACACACACACACGCACACACACGCACACACACGCACACACATGCACACACACAAATCACTCAGACGAACTAAATAACATCTGGACTGAACTGATAAACACACATGCACAATCACACTGATGTACACCCATCTCAATCTGCTCATACCTACCTGTGCTGCTCCTCGCAATTATTTTGCACAATATTTATTTGACTGCTATTTGCACACACAAATACTCTTGTCAAATGTAAAATGTTTACGGCTGCTCTTCCCACTACCTCAATTCATCCTTCATCAAAAAGTACTGTTATGTGTTACACTGTTGTGTCTGTCATGTACCTCTTTGTTTGCACATTTGCACGTGCACTTTGTCTATTGTGTATTTTTGTATAGATATTTGATAGTTCTTCTTTTAGAGTAACTTAAAAATGTAAAAATGTAAAAATGTAAGTTGTAAATTTATGTTGTTGCATGTAGCACCCTTGTCCTGGATGAACGTTGTTTCCTTTCACTGTGTACTAACTGTATATGGTTGGAATGACAATAAAAGCCTACTTGACTTGACTTGACTTGACTTTCAGTATTTCTTGCTCACGGTTGAACTTAATTTCCCATGATGCACTTCTTAATGGTTTTCTCCTGCACCTAGTTCACTGCCCTAATTTGTATAAGCTGTTAATCGTTCGTGTACTGGTGTCCTCTTGTTACTATCTTAACTCTAACTAGTTTCTGTGGTGGTCTGTTACGGTTTATTTGTCTTTATACTTTGTTTATTAAAGTCTTAACATCTGCAAATATGCCTTGATTAAGACTTAACAATTTTATTTCCTTTAATGTTAATGTTTTGACATTTACTCGTCTATTGATAAACACACAGAATGCTTATATGAATATTGTTTCTCAGAGACTGCAGGAACAGGAAATATCTCTCACATTCAGATAATCAGAGAATTTTCAAATTACCAAACCATTCATTTATAAACAACACTGAAATTCTTTTAAACGTACCTGATTATAGAATTACACTAAACTGAAATGAGCTTAAAGATGAATGAAATTAATTTCAGGTACCTTATATCTATACTTATTATTGGCACTGGGATGGTCACACAACACTCACTGTTAGAGTAGCGGGTATTATTCAGTGCTCCACAGACTCAGCAGCTGTGTTGCTAACATCTGAGCTCATTACTGTAGCAAACATCTTCCAGCATTTTCCCTGTAACAAGTTTCTTCTTCTTTAATGTGACCTTTTCTGATCCCTTTTTTCTTTTTACTGTTCATGCAGCTTAAATATTTATACTCAATTGTCCATCTCTAAACCTGTACATTTGTTGTGTAACCTGCCTAGAATCAGTCAGCCGATCAGGGATCTCGGAGGGTCGGTCACGCTATGGGAACGCACATTAGGCTCAGAGTGCTCTCTAGCTGCGTTTCATTCCAAAGTGTACTTCCCAGGGTTTTCCCGATTCAAATTTACACCATTTGGAACACCAAACATCACTTCCACTATGTGTTACCATGGTAACATAATTACCTCGAACATCTGTCAGTGCTGCTGTGGAAATTTCACACTGCTGCCATTAAGTATTAAATATTTATTAAAACAAAAACTGATACCATTACAAAACATGTACTATTGAAACATGTATAACTTGTAAATAAATTATTTGATTAATTTACAAGCTGTACGAAGACTTTTTTTAAACTGATTACTACCCAGAAGGCACGGTGGCTTAGTGGTTAGTGCTGTCGTCTTGCACTTCTAGGGTCCGGGTTTGATTCCTGGCCAGGCTCGAGTCCCGTCTCTGTGTGTATGGAGTTTGCATGTTCTCCCCGTACTTGGTGGGTTTCCTCCGGGTACTCGGGTTTCCTCCCACAGTCCAAAGACCTGCATATTAGGCTAATTGGCTTTCCCAAATTGCCCATTGTAGGGATGAGCAGACCCCAAAGAGAGCAATCAATCAATCACATTCCAGAACCCCTTCACCAGAAATCATGGCGCCATCCCAATAACCTTATCTCATTCGGGAACATAAAGGAGAGGTTGTAAAACTAAGCTGCAGGAAAATTAACCAAGCATGGGACAGGAAGTTTCCTGTGCCTGAAGCTACAATAAAGCCAGATGCCTCAAACTAGACCCAGAACCATGGCGTAACTTGGCGATCCTGTAAACAAAGAGGATTGTTTTACAGCTTCACCCCGAGTCGGGGGGGGGACCACCAAGTCACACTTTGACCATCTCAGTGACCCCAGGACACATGTGTTCTCCAAATGGCTTTCAATGAACAAAGAGCAATACAGCAGAGACACTATTTAAACAATCTTTAAAGTGTGCCAGTAGCGCAAACTGCTAAAAACATATATTCAGTATGTTTTATATCTGTGTGTTATGTTTGATTATTCTACATAACTTTAAAGGTATTATCAGCATTTACAAACCCTGTTTATTAAACAAACTTATTTAGTTTGAGTGTGTAAGATAGGGGATGTGTGGTATCAATTGAGAGCTTATTTTATTCAAACAACAGTGGTGTACACGGAAAATTGGTCGCATGATCAAGAGCTCATGTAAAATTGCTTTATAAAAGGTAATTAAAAGTGTAATCGGCTTGGCCCCACGTGACAGCCATAAACCCGGCCTAATGTATGCACAAAAGGGGGAACCAAGTGAGGCGTGGCTAAGCCCCACAACCACATCCGATTGGACCAATCATCCGTTGGACGGACTGACACAAAGGTACAAAACTCAGTGTCCGGACTCGTCCAAACATGTTCGTTCACGTCGTTCACGTCCTCATCATGACCATCTGAAGTAAGCAAGCCCGCCGCTCGAGCTTCCGCCCTTGCGGGCGCTACGCCGTCTTCGCTGTCATCATCCGTTCTTCGAGAACTCTCAATGAGACTTCGTGCCAGAACTGCAACGAAGAAACCCACAGAAGTTCCAGAGAGCGCCAGCGGTAACCAGGCAACCAAGCCTCACTGACGGGCTTTCCCAAAAGACGTCATTACCGACCAATCAGCAACGCCGTGATTCCCTTCACCAGAGGCGAACCACAATATGAGAGCGAAACAGAACGGTGCTCGTTTCATAACTAAAACCGTGAGATTAAAACCAAGACTCTGCTCTTGTGACTTTCTTTGGTCTAGTAAACAGTACTAGATGAACTTCATTAACTTTCACCCTGCGAACTGTTGGTATGTTTGTGTGTGTATGTGTGTGCGTATGTGTGTTCAAGTAGTGTAGTTTCATGTATCATAGATTAGATAAATAAATTCTTTATAAAGAACTGTTGTCTTGGTCATGTATTTTAAAGTCTAAACATTTGCCCAGATCTTACATTACCTCGCTCATAATTAGGTAAATACCAGATTTTGTATTATCGTCGTCGGCCGCGGTATAAACAGAATTGGTAAGATACATTAAATCATACTAAACGCTGGACGGGTAGTTGATAAAGTGTACGCTATAAATTTTAATTAAGTTTAACAAAATTAACTCGAATCCTTAAAGATTCGATTCACCTCTGAACCAGAGCTGAAACCCTACATAAATGGTGGAGAATGCGTTGACATTGAGTCCCCATTTAAAATACTACACCGTAGTGTGTGAATGAGTGTGTGCGGGAGTGAATGTGTGTATTTCCTGCGATGGATTGGCACCCTGTCCAGGGTGTACCCCGCCTTGTGCCCTAGGTCTCCTGGGATAGGCTCCAGGCCCCCCGTGACCCTGAATACAGGATTTAGCAGTATAAATTATGAGTGAGTGAGTGAGTGAGTGAGTGAGTGAGTGATTACTAGCCTATATAATAATAAGGATTTATTTCTTGATAAACTTGAAATTAATATGATGTCTTCCTCGATAATAATGATTTTGATAATGAATCCTTTTTCAAGCTCCATTTTTTTCATGCTCCAGAGTCTCGCACTGACTGATGGGAAATGTCTCATTCCCTTTTCCGGTGAAGACCCGTTGTTCTGTTGTTCCCTACACCGTTTGCAGTTCCCTTTAAACTGAGCAGTTTCACTTCCTGCGGTTTGTAAACTTAACATGGCTGAATAAACTTAAAATGTTCAGTGCACTTCTCAGGGCACCTTTTCTATGCCACAGCTTTGATACCCTACGGTTTTCTACAGTTCAGGAGTAACACATGCTGTACTTCACTGATCAGCTCTACAGAGTGAAAATCATGTTTGCTGTCTCTGTGATGATCCTGGTCTCAGCTAAACAATAAACTACATATTTTCATACTGTTGTATTAATATTATTATAGCATAGTTCATTAAAATAATCGTGTTGAAACTAAAAACCACAAATTGTAGCTGTAAATAATGAAGACAATCTCTCACTGTAAGTTTACATCTTATATTTGTAAAGTTCTGTTCTCAAATCTCAAAAGATATTATAACTCAATCTGAGCTCTATCACTTCAGTTTATCTGCAAAATATGTTTAAGTTAAAATACAGTATCTGTTTAAGTTAATACCTCCTGCCTCGTTACTGTTATCTCTGTACCAGGGCTGTACTTTATTACTAGGGTAAGCACATGTGAAGTTGTATTGTATTCAAATATTGTACTTTAGCTCATATAGCAGTGTTTATGAAGAGAGCTTGTTGGCTGTAAAGTTTCTAACAATACAAACTGGATTTCAAACAGTTTCGTAATATGTGTCTTTCAGAGAAATGACAATCACACACATAAAATCAAGCATTAAGTCATATTTTGGGTGAATTATGTATATTTTCAGATTCCCAATTCTGTGTTTATTACTTCCTCGTAATAAACATGTTTAATTGCTTAGATATGGCCAGTGTGAATATTACATTCTGTGATGTAGTAAGCAAGAGGGAACCCTTAGCCTCATTTTGACTTCAGGATTTCACTGCTATCCTGTCACAGATACTCCAGTGCTGGGCAGGCACCTAAAGGTTTTCGCCACTCACTCAATCTGCACCCTGAAACGGTCAGGATCATGTGCCATCGTGGCCTCCCCATCAGCAGGAATGTGAGAGGGTGTGCCTACTAAACATGACATGGCTGGTTCTGCCATACGGATATTCTCTTCTCGATAAATGAAGCAAGAAGATCAGTTTGGAGTTTAAGAAAAAATCAGCAAAGTACTACTGTAGGCTAGAAATGGTGTGCTGTAAATGCCGTGAGTGTCTGCTTTAACGTTGAGGAGTGTTCTTCACCACTGAGCAGCTTGCTGAGGGTCAGCGGCTAATAGACTGTGTTCACTGCTCCAGCAATTCTGCTCTCAGTTAGGGCCAGTTATTGCGACTCAGCCACCATAAAGGTATCGGCCACTGCCTCGACATCAAGGCTCCAGTTCTGGACTGCTGGAACTTATGCTGCTGCCGCAGATGATTGGCTACTATGCCTTAAATGTCGATGTGCGGCTTGCCACCACTTCCATTGAACTGTGACAGGCTTTCTGGCTTACAAGACACACTGCTGTTGAACTTGCCTTTGTGGCCTCTGTTCCATGCCTACCTTGCCAGCCTTGCATTAATCTCGGTGCCTTAAACTTCAACCTGTGGCAGGATTGACCCTCGGCACTCAGCGTGGACATGCTACAGATAAGATAACGACTGCTGCTCACCTTTTCAGCCTGCTAATGCCACAGCCTACCAGCTTTGTGCCATCATGCCAGCTGGGCACGGCTCCTGACCCACACATGCACACTTTCATTCGCTTTACTCTTGTTTAGTTCTCTTTAACATACTTCCCCTTATTTTTCTCTCCTACACCTTTTATAATTCAGTAAAACATGAGATCTCGCCTCGTGTCTTTGTGTGTGTGGTGCTCTCTTAGTCAAGTGTTTACATACCTATAACATAACTACACCAGTAACATTGTTTATAGCAAAAATGCATGTTTTTCTATCACAACTGGGTTAAACAGCTTGGGTAATGTTCTGGTAAACAATGGTAAAGTGCTTTTAAACAATGGGCCTCATGCAGCATCTCTTAAACTTCTCTTAATTTTCTGTTAAGAAAAGTGATAAAAGTTCCATGGCATGGATGTGTAAGTGATAGTTAGCCTTAACAGCTAAGCTAGCTGATACCACTGAATGTTGTCCCGTGTGAATTAACTCTTAGCTAATCCTGCTCTTGTTACTTGTACCTCGTGTATACCTGAAGGTACAAGTAGCATTATAAAACAGTTTATTCAATTTTTTGTGGCTTATTAACACTTATTAATGCACACAAGAGCATTTCTGGTGTGCACCAAAAGCACCAAATGTTTCTTGTGTGCATCAGAAACCTTCTCGTGTGGACCAAGTGTCCATAAGTATAATTAGAAAAATAAAATATAGAATATATAGCAAAAAATAAAACATTTCAAATAACAAAGAACAAGGTGCGTCTTATGTCTCCATGAGAGAGGCATATTTCTTAAAACATGGTTAAGTGTTGTATGACATTAACCAAAGCCAGCTCAGTGCTGTAAACCAGACCGTCTCTTTTCGGTTCTGCCTTTGGATTCTATGCAGTCAGTGGAGACCACACACTCTTCAGTCACCAAAATGAGTTACACCCAACAAGAGAAGCAGTGTGGCATGTGGAGAAGCAGTGTGACGTGTGGCGTGTGGAACATGAGAGAGAAGACGATTGCAGAAACGATTGTGACGATTGCTGTCACACCAACACCGTGGTGAAGAAGGCCCGACAGTGTCTCTACCACCTCAGGCGCTTGAGAGACTTTAGGCTGCCCTCCAAGGTGCTCAGGAACTTTTACTCCTGCACCATAGAGAGCATCCTGATGGGAAACATCATGACCTGGTTCGGGAACAGCACCATGCAGGACAGACGAGCTCTACAGAGGGTGGTGCGATCAGCTGAGCGCATGATCCACACCGAGCTCCCTGACCTGCACTCGATCTACAACACGCGGTGCTGGACTAAGGCCAGGAAGATCGTGAAGGACCTCAGCCACCCCAGCAATGGACTGTTTTCTCTGTTGAGGTCAGGAAAGCGATTCCGCTCCCTGAAGGCCAATACAGAGAGACTGAAGAGGAGCTTCTACCCGCAGGCAATACGGTCTCTCAAGCAGCGCACCAAATGTACTGACTGATGCACTTTACACATCCACACTCATGTATCTTGCACTCGCTCTGGACTCTTGGGACAACCGTTGCACACTACATTACTATTTATTCTATAAAAAAGCACAAGTCACTTTAAGTACAAAACACTTTACTTTACAGCATACTTGCACACCCCCTGGTCATCTCTATTTATATCCCGTATTCTCTATACTGTACACCTAGGTACACCTAGGCTCTCTTATATTCCTTATATTGTATACATATTTTTCTACATTTGCACCCAGGTTTTTCTTATTTTCTTATTCTCTTATATTTTCTTATATTTTTCATACATTTTTTTATTTTCTATATTTTTCCTATTGGAAATTGTATATTTTTACTGTACATATATTTTATTATCTTATTCTTAGTTAAATCTATTTCTACTTTCTGTTATATTCATTTCTTATTCTAAGGTCACAGGCAGTCACCTAAGCATTTCACTGCATATCGTACTGTGTATGACTGTGCATGTGACAAATAAAATTTGAATTTGATTTGATTTTTGAGAAAAAAAAAGTCAATAAAAAAGCACAGATCAGCTCAGCAGTATGGCATTCATGACACTGTATTTCCTGAATTTATATTACTAATATTTATTTGATCCTATTGATGTTAGGTTAATATACTAGTTGATTCACTTGCTTTCCTTATTTAATGTGACTCAGTGTAAGATCATTGCATTATTCTTATTTTTTCTTATTTAAGGTGAGTACCTCTCCATCTTTGTATGCCTTGATAAATAATAATAATAATAATAATAATAATAATAATAATAATAATAATAATAATAATAATAATAATAATAATAATGTTGTTGTTAGTCTTTCATCTGGCACTGGTTTTACGCATTTTATCCGGGCTTGGGGCCAGTGGCTGGAAATCGAACACGAGCCTTTCACATGGTAGGCAAGAAACCAGTGCCCGTGATAAATAATAATAATAATAATAATAATAATAATAATAATAATAATAATAATAATAATAATAATAATAATATAGTGTTTTAATGAACCTTAGTTAATTAGTCACTGTTAGTTAATCGTTTTGTCCTGTGGCTTATTGCTGATATACCCTTGTAATAGCTGATAAAAATAATAAATATTTAACAACTCATATGAAAAAAAAGTTAAGGTGATATACAGGTGCATCTTCAATAAATTAGAATATCATCTAAAAGTTGATTTATGTTACTAATTCAATTCAAAAAGTGAAACTCATATTACATAGCTTCATTACACCCAGACAGAAGTGTTGATTTCTTTTATTTTTTATGATTATGGCTTACAGCTAATGAAAACCCAAAATTCAGTATCTCAGTGAGTTAGAACATTACTTAAGACCAATTAAAAAAAAAAAAAAAAGATTTTAACACAGAAATGCTGGACACCTGAAAATTGTAACCAGCACTCAATACTTGCTTGGGCTCCCTTTGCATGAATTTCTGCAGCAATACGGCGTGGCATTGAGGCGATCAGTCTGTGGCACTGCTGAGGTGTTATGGAAGCCCAGGTTGCTCTGATAGCGGCCTTCAGCTCTTCTGCATTGTCGAGTCTGGTGTCTCACATCCTCCTCTTCACAATATCATAGATTCTTGATGGGGTTTAGGTCAGTTGAATTTGCTGGCCAATCAAGCACAGGGATAAAATGGTCCTTAAAACAGGTATTAGTACTTTTAACAGTGTGGGCAGGTGCCAAGTCCTGCTGGAAAATGAAATCAGCATCTCCATCCAGCTGGGCAGCATAGGGAAGCATGAAGTGCTCTAAAACTTCCTGGTGGACGGCTGTGCTGACCTTTGACCTGATAAAACACAGTGGACCAACACCAGCAGATGACATGACTCCCCAAATCACCACTGACTGCAAACGTTACACTGGACCTCAAGCAACTTGGATTCTGTGCCTCTCTTCTCTTCCTCCAGACTCTGGAACATTGATTTCCAAATGAAATGCAAAATCTACTTGAATCTGAAAAGAGGACTTCGGCCCACTGAGCAACAGTCCGGTCCTTTTTGTCACACTGCTTCAGTAATTCACGCAAAGGGAGCTCCGACCAAGTCCTGAATGCTGGACATGTTTCTCAGTAGTCTAACATTTCTGGTCTTATTGGTCTTATTCTGTTTTCATTAATCTTAAGTAATATTCAAATTTTCTGATATACTAAATTTTGGGGGTTTTGGGCTGTAAGTCACAATCATCAAAAATAAAAGGACACTTTAAATATATAAGTAGTCTGTGTGTAATGAATACTTTTTACTTTTTGAATTAAATTACTGAAATAAATAAACTTTTCAATTATATTTAAATTTATTGAGATTCACCTGCGTGTGTGACACACACACACACACACATATACTCCATATACAGAAGCCTAGCTTCAATTGTAACAGTTGTAATCACTAAGTCACTGTGCTGTGACAATGAAATAAGGATATTAATTGTAAAGCATCAAAAATATCAAAGTGATAAAATACAAGTTGTGTGATGATGCAAGTCTCCAATCTCTCTCTACACCAGTTTATATTAATGAGTGTATAATATTTTGTGGAACACACAATGCAAAACTACACACATAATCTTCATTTAAAATATATGTGGAAACTTTTGAAATTACTTTTTTAAAATCTTTAAATAATTGTTTTGCCTTACTGTTAATAAAACTGGGTAATGCTGCCACGTCACAAATTAGAAATTATGGGAATCAGAGTCTTTAAGATTAAGAAAAAATGTGAGAATTAAAATTAAACACAAACAAACTATAAAGTGTCTATAATGAGACACAGTTAGAGTGGAGCTCTTTATTAAACACATGAACAAATCAGAAAGCTGAAGCTGCTGCAATACTTTATATACTGGATTATAAAAACTAAAGTAATAAACTGTCACTCACCTGCTTCAGACGGAGAGTTAAGACTAGGAGAGTCTGTTACAAAAAGAAAATGACATATGTATGAACTCATTCCAAAAACATTATTTAAACATGTAGTAAGACATTAAAATGTGAAACAGTATCTGCTCACGTGTCAGAGGTGGACTGAATCATTTCAACAATCACTATTAATGAAGTACAATGTGGAAAACTGACTCAGTGCCAAAATTAATCAGGTTACTATTCTGAAATTTGTAAATCTTTGTCACTATTGGCTCGTGTCTGAGTCAGAGTGTGTTTGCTCTCCTGTTTTCCTGAATATTCATCTTTAGGAACACTGAGTGTCAGCATGGGAACTAAAGATAAAAGATTAACAATAACAATACAAAAATCTGACAGATTTTTATTTCAGTGCTCTTTTAATGTGTATTTTAATTAATAAAATACAGTAAAACCTTGGATTGTGAGTAACTTGGTCTGCGAGTGTGCAATTTCTTTCTTTTTTCATTTTATTTTAACGAGCATTGTATTGCAATATGAGCAGTACGTATACGCTTTATCTGTCAAGCGTCATGCAATCACATCTGAGTCAATGGTTCTTCTCTCTCTCACGCTGTGGGATTGTGTGTAATCGTCTCCCATGCTGGGTCTCAGTGCGTGTACGTCTCAGCTGATGTTAGGGAGACAGAGAGAGGAGAAAGAAGAGAACGAGGAGAAGGAGGGGTGTACACAATAACTCCCTCATCCTCCTGCTCCTCTCTCTCTTGTCAGAGTTTCCATTATTTCTTATGGGGAAATTCACTTTGATATACAAGTGGTTTGGATTATGAGCACATTTCCAGAATAAATTATGCTCACAATCCAAGGTTTAATTGTAAAAAAAAGGGCTAGAAAATAGTAATGCTGATGTACACATCCTTATTTATTACTTCACTACATCTCTCTCTCTCTCTTTTCCTCTCTGTCTCTCACACATACACTCACACACACGTACATGCACACACGTGAGATACGTGAAATACGTGAGATAAGGTGAGATACAAGCAGAAGCAAGTACACACACACACACACACAGATTTATGTACAAGTAAGGTCAGAAGTTCAATGCACACTGAACACACTGGATAAATCAGATCACCTGTAATGTACTATGTTTTTTAGTCGAATTCTTAGCTTTATAAATGTTTTTATACATTTTTCAATTAAAATTTTTCATAGTCACACCTTTAAAATTACAACATCTATATAAAACATAGCAAACTCAGAAAATAAATGCTGTGTGATGATGCAAGTCTCTACACTGAGGATACACTGCCATACAGTAGGAGGTCTAATAACATTCTGTATTTCACAGTCTCCCTTAATCACCTGCTTATTTACACTTTTAATAAACAAAAATATTGCACATTTAATACAAATATAACACCAAGGCTGATTTAACCATAAATTCTGCCATGTTGTGATGACTGTAATAATTCTGATGACTCATTTTTTATAAGTAATTAGGGGAGTTAGGGACTTTATAAAAATATGTGAAAATTTAAAGTAAACAGAAGGAAACTTTAAAGGTTAATGTGACTGTAAGGTAAAATCTGACTTATGTACTATTCGCACGGAATAAGTATTATCTGGGGACCTCGTGTAATTAAGAAATTACCCCCTGACATGCGAGTTTCATGTGGCCCATTGGCACGGGATAAGTGTGTGACTTTACTAGAATTTACTGTCTCATCTCCCGGATATACTATATACAATACAGACCAAACGTTTGGACACACCTTCTTATTCAAAGAGTTTTCTTTATTGTGCTCTTTATTGTGTTCTTTAGCCCAAACGCGTCTCTTCTGCTTGTTGCCTGTCCTTAGCAGTGGTTTCCTAGCAGATATTCTACCATGAAGGCCTGATTCACACAGTCTCCTCTTAACAGTTGTTCTAGAGATGTGTCTGCTGCTAGAACTCTGTGTGGCATTGACCTGCTCTCTGATCTGAGCTGCTGTTAACCTGCGATTTCTGAGGCTGGTGACTCGGATGAACTTATCCTCCGCAGCAGAGGCGACTCTTGGTCTTCCTTTCCTGGGGCGGTCCGCATGTGAGCCAGTTTCTTTGTAGCGCTTGATGGTTTTTGTGACTGCACTTGGGGACACTTTCAAAGTTTTCCCAATTTTTCGGACTGACTGACCTTCATTTGTAATGACCTTCAAGTAATGATGGCCACTCGTTTTTCTTTACTTAGCTGCTTTTTTTCTTGCCATAATACAAATTCAAACTTTTTGAATGAGAAGGTGTGTCCAAACATTTGTCTGTACTGTATATGTATGTATGTAACGACGAGGGTCGCGCGAGGGGCAGAGCTGCTCTTGAACTGTTCAGAACGGGCAGATCTACAGGCTGCTACCACAGACTTCTGAACAGGCAAAGGCGCGGCCATTTATACATGCAGTTACCAGGCAACGCCACCGTCAGGAAATCAGCCTGAATGAGCCGCACCTGGCGGCATGTCTATTTAAGGGTCCTGATACCGGCGCACTTCATGCGTATCACAAGCACTCACACCAACTCCTATTTCGTTAACCCCCTCTAAAGCCCAGCGTAAGGGTTCTTATCATTAAAACATCTCGTGGTGCAGCGCTCCATACTGCACCACGTAACTATATACAGTATATATACAGTATATGTATATGGGTTTGTGCTTGCGTACGCAGACTGTGTGTTAGGCAGAGAGAGAATCCAATAGTTCCAGCTATACACTTGATTTATGATGTGACCGTCCTCGTTTAATTTTTACTATTTTGGATTGGCTATTGTTTGGAAATGTCATTATAGGTTTATTTGTATAATATAAACAGCAGAGTGTTTACAGGAGAAATTTCTCCTGTTTAAAGTTTTCAGCTTTCTCCTTCTGCACATTGTATTATTGTATAGTGTATAGCGATATGACCCAGCACCCAAATACATTCAAAGCACTCAAACACAGCCTCCACTGTTCATGGACGATTGATAAAATGGTGTGCAAGGAACACCATGAAAAGTTTATCTACGACTCTGCCAAATCACAGACATACTGCTTCGCACGGGACTAATATTATCACAGGACCTTTGTATTTACTGAAATTTGGTAAGTAATTTGCGGAGAAAATTTTACTTTACAAATTACAGACTTGGGCGATTCGTACAGGATCAAGATCACAGGAAACCTCTGCATTAATACAAATCACACAAGGTTTCTGGATAATACTAGTCCGTGCGAATAGGACATTAGTTACAGTGTAGCCCAGCATAGTCACTCCCCTGATAAGGGATTTATATATTACTATCTGTAATGGCAGATAAACTTTAACTCTCCAGTACATTTTAAAACACATTTGCAAATTTTATGCAATAAGTGTGATGAGCAATGATCTAAAATTTTCAGGTGTTACCCTGAAATGTGCGGAATGAAGGTGCAATTTTTTTGCAAATATCTTAAATGTACAGACATGTCAACTTTACAGTTTTATATCACTGTAATTTCACATTTTATATTTGTAAAATTCTCTTCTCAAATCTCAAAAGATTAAAGATGATTGTAACTCGAATTGAGCGATATCTGTTTCAGTTAACCTGCAAAATATGTTTAAGTTAAAATATGTAAACACCTCCTGCATCTTTTATCTCTGTATTATGGAGAAGCACAAGTGGTATTTAATTAAAATATTGTACTGATTATTTATTTCATGTACCAGTGTTTGTCAAAGTAAGCTTGTTGGCTGTAAAGTTTCTAACAATACAAACTGTGTTCCAAACAGTTTCGTACTGTGTGTGTATCAGAGAAATGCCAAACCCACACATCAAATCAGATATTAAGTCACACTTTGGGTGAATTGAGTTATGCATCTGATCAGATTCCTGATCGAATAAACTCCATTTTGATACCAAGTGTATAACTGTATCATGCTTGATTACTGATATGAGGCCAGTGTGAATATTAAAATTGGGATTCTGTGATGTATTACGTAACAGGGAACCCTAATTTTGACACCTTATTTTAACAACTAATTTTTACACCAGGATTTCCCTTCTATATTGTCAACGGTTTCTCCAGTGATGAGCATTTGCCTAACATTTTTCACTACTCACTCAATCTGCAATCTGAATCTGTCAGGCTCATATGCCATCCTGGCCTCCCAATCAGCAGAAACATGATAGGGTGTGGCTACTAAGCATGGCACGGCTGGTATTGCAATATGGCTGAAGGCCTTGGACATACTCTTCTCTATAAAGGGAGGAAAGAAGATCAGTTTGGAGTTCAAGTAAAAAAAAAATCAGTACATCAGTGCTTTAAGTTGAGGACTGTTTTTCGCCGCTGATCAGCTTGCTGAGGATCGGCCGCTAATAAACGCCATGACTCCAATTTTGGACTGCTGCCACAGCCACAGAAATGCAATACATCTGTTTCCTTGTGTCAGGTTATGGAAATGACACTGCTGGCAATGATTGGCTACTATGCCTTAAAATCTTGCCTCATGTTTGTGTGTCTGTGGTGCTCTCTTAGATCCAATGTGTCTGTGGTGCTTCAGTATCATGGTTTTATAGCAAAAACTCATGTTTTTCTATCACAACGGGGTTGACCAACTTGGCTAAGGTTCAGTAAAGTGTTTTAAAACAATGCGGCTTCATGCAGCATCTCTTAAACTTCAATTAAATTTTCTCTTAATTTTCTGTTAAGCAAAGAGATAAAAGTTCCATGGTATATTTGTAATATGTGTCCAAACAAGTTTATATTGAAACTAGTACAGAAACTATGTTAAACAATAGTTAGCTACAACAGCTAAGCTAGCTGATTCCACTGAATATTGTCCAGTGTGAATTAGGCCTTAGCTGATCCTGCTCTTGTTACTGCTACCTACTGTGTACCTAAAGATACAGTATAAAACAGATTATTCAATATATTGTGGCTTATTAATGCTTATTGACATACACAAGAGTATTTCTGGTGTGCACTAAAAGCACAAATGCACTGTTTATGAAGTGCATCAGAAACATTTACATGTGCACCAAATCTTCTGTCACTATATGCAGTGACCTTGAGTGACAGCTAAAGACATTAAACAAATAGGGTGTCCATGGCAGGACACATCAAAGGAGGCCGCTGCTTACTAAAAAGAACATTACAAAACTATAATGATTTTGATAAGGAAGGAATTGACACTCCACAGCGGAATTGGCCAAACGTTTTGTGCACTATTGAAACTAAGATTGAACTATTTAGAAAAAGCACACAGCACTACATCTTGCATAAAAAGGGCACTGCATGTCATCATGGAAACATCATCCCAACTGTAAAGTATGATCATCATGATTTGGGTCTGCTTTGCTTCAAAATAATGTGAGAATGTCTGTAGGTCAGCTGAAACTCTGTAGAAGTCCGTAACAAAATGGCAAGTGAGAGCCCAGACCTCAAACCAATAGAGATGCCATAGGATGACTTGAACAGAGTCATACACATGAGATAAAGAATGTGAAAGAATATGACACAAAGAATATGAAATCACTTCTGCCAGGAAGAACGGGCTAAGATTTCTCTTGAATGATGTGCAGGTCTGATCCACAGCTACAGGAAAAGCCTGGTTAAAGTTATTGCTGCCAAGGAGGGTCAATCAGTTACTAATCACAAGAGTTCACTTACTTTTTCCACTAACATTTTGAATATTGAAAAAATAAAGACATGAACGATCTGAAATGTTTTATGTTATTAGTTTAGGCCAATAATATTATATAACATACATATGTAGTCTTTATCACTCACTTCAGTTTGTCTTTTAGGAGAAAACAAACAACACATTGATAGGGTCTTGATATCTAATGATACTCCAGCTTTCAGTATCAGTAGTGAAAGAGGAAAATAAAGCAGTGTGAGCTTATATATCACACTTATATAATATATATATATGTGTGTGTGTGTGTGTGTGTGTGTGTGTGTGTGTGTGTGTGTGTAATGTGTTGTTGATGTCTGGACTAGAGTCAAGTCCTAACTAGGTAGTAAAAGAAGTATCCACACACCCACACACAAAGACACAGACACTAAAAGTAAAAAGTGTTATTACCTGATGAAAGAAACCATGTAACTGTGTAAATAAATTATCTACTTATAAAAATGCTAGAGAAGAAGCCGAACAACAACCATATCTGACTGGTTGCTATATGTATGTGTGCATGTGTTTTTATAAAAAAAAGTTCTTGATCTAAGTTGTCACTAAATCTATATGTGTTAATCTGATCTATTAATTAACATTTAATGTTAATTGAATTTCAAGGAGAAATAAACTTAATTTAAGAATACATATATTATTACATATGAGATTACTAATTTTGCTCACTTGTGTTAATCATCTATTAATTGATTACGTTTATTTAACGGAAGGGGAAAAAAGATTATAAGAATCACCTGTGAGTGTGCAGTGGATGAGTCGCGTCAGCACTACAAGTAGAGAGAGAAACAGAAAAAAATCACAGATGAAGTACATGTATTACCGTTGTAAGAAAAAAAATGTAAGCTGGATTTACTCTGACCATTCCATAGTTCCATTCCAGAAATATTATTTTTATAATTATTTCCATTTTTATTTTGCTGACACCTAAAGTAAATGGAAAAGACCATATTTTTTCTCTTCAAACTTTGCTTTTGTGATCTGGGTAGAAGGTCCTTCATCATCCATCGCCACAGTTTTAACATTGCCCTGAGCTCCCTGTACCCACTCTGCCAAAGAGGATACAGTCCTTCACAGCACATCAGAAGAGGAGGAAGGCATTGAAGATTACAGTTTCAGAAGTGCAGCTGGTAAGAACAACCCATATTACCCTAAGCAAAGATACCTTAATGACTAAATCAGAGATCTAACAAAGTTGACTGTCAAGCTTTTGAGATCTAGACCTAAGGACGGAGATTTGTTAGGTGAAAGTGTCACCCACATTTGTCAAACTTCTTCACTCATCAAGATGGGCTCTGCTTCTGCCACAATGTGTCTGGTTTCTGTGAAGCAGTTGGAATTGCTTGTAACACAAACAAGTGGCACCTCTTCATTTTTAGCTCAACCAGAATCCTCAAAGCTGTGCTGCTCCATAACATGAATCAGTAACCCTCTCTTTCCCTGCCTCATTTGGTGTACCTCAAGAAGGGAAGCAAAAGCATCTCTGCTAGAATCCTTTAAGTTAGATGAGTTTGACTAGGTCATGGTGACTTTAAAATGATGGCACTGAGTTTTCTGTGGAGAGAACATCAAGTGTGAGCCACTAGGAAAAAAAACCCAGAAATTCCCACCATTGCACATAAAATTGGGTCATATGAAACAATTTGTCACAGCTCTTCATAAGGAGTCTTTAGTTTAAGTTTCTTTGAGACTTCATCCCTAATCTGTCTTAAGGTTAAATCTGGTGTGTTGATTTCACCACAAATAAAGAAGATTCTGGAGTGCACAAAATTCTTCCAAAGGCTCAGTAGGAAAGAAAAACACAGTCTTTTCACGGCAGTTGTGGCTTGTGGGCAATCACAGGTCCAGAAATGTTATAGAACTGGTTGAAGCTCTGGTGAAGAACTCTGGCAACGGTTTGAAAGGAGTAATGGCCATTTTCAATACTTTTACAACATAATGTTATGAGACAACCACAAAACAAACTACAAATTAGTCGCTGGCATCTACGGCATAGCAACTAAAAGCAGTTGTTCTCTTTTAACAGCATCCGTTCTTCACACTTCACACAAAAAAATACAATACAGAGGCAAACAAGTTGGCATGTTATTTAATAACTGCAAAGAACAATCTGTCTACATCTACATTAATATACTAGTGATGCATGATATCCCTGAAAGTCCATGTCCTTGATGCTCATCTTGATAATTTCAAGGAGAACATGGGAGCATACTCAGAGGAGAGATGGAGAAAATTTAACATTTCTGACAAGATATGCTAGATTTTGTACAGATTTGGTTGTCTACATTTTTGTACATCTACATATCCCAAGAAAAGTATAATTAAAACATGATGAGACACTATATTTGGGGCTGATACCTAAAAGTAAATTTTATTACTGATTTATACGACAATTTTGAAAATAATATTAAAGTACTCACTTCTACTAATACTTCTATAAATACTTGTAAATCTTATATAAATACCTTATGTAAATGAAAATATGCATATTTTCTTGTTTTCTAAATAGAAAAAAAGTTAATTCCTAAATCCATTATCCATGTCCCCAAATCAAAGTTTGAAGGGGATAATGACCATTTTCTAAACTTTTACAAAAAAAGAATTTAAAAATAACATACGATCCAGTAACAAAAATGTGTTGCATAGTTGTTTTCCAATAACAAAATATCCTGAAATGTCTCATTCCTCTTATACCACAACAATATATCAGCAGTTACAATACTTCAATCAAGAACTTGTCACAATGTTTTACCATTTATAGTCATGTTTAACGTTGTGTGACAACCACAAAGCACAAACTATAAATTAGTTGTTGTCATTAATGGCATAGCAACGAAAAGCAGCTTTTCGCTTTTAATAGCATTCGTTCTTCACACTTGAAGTGCAAAATAAAAAAAAAAAGATGCAAATATGTTAGCATGTTACTGAGAAACTGCAAAGAACAGTCTGTCTTAATCTACTTTGCTTTCCAATTGCAGTGAATTAAAGGCTTTTCTATGAAGAAAACACTGATACACACATCTCCATAAATGTTAATCATCCTAGGCTAGGACAGAAACGATCAGCACAACCATTATGATTCTGTCTGTCATAATAACATGGTTTTGTTGACTACACCGCATACCAAATTATTACGCAAATGATATCTTTCTCTGCTTTTTATAATTAGACAAAGCAAATGACAGTCAGTATAATTTTCAAGTTATCAACCATTAGGGTATAATTAAATTTTTATTGAACAAACCTCCTAATGGTAACAATATTTATTTAAAAAATAACAAACTCAAAAGGTACCGTTCCAAATGATTATGCACAACAGAGTTAAAAATAATTACAGGTTGTAAAGAATTGAAAATGGGCTTTTGTTGAATTAGCAGCATTAGGAGGTCATATTTACTGAAATCAAAAGCTATTTCAATCAAAAACATCCTAACAGGGCATGTTACATCTTAATATAGGACCCTTTTTTGTTATCACCTTCACAATTATTGCATTTGTGAGTTTTTGGACAGTTTCTGCTTGAATTTCTTTGCAGGATGTTCCCAGAGCTGCTGTTTTGATGCAAACTGCCTCCAACCCTCATAGATCTTTTGCTTGAGGATGCTCCTAAGGTTCTCAGTGGGGTTGAGGTCAGGGGAAGATGGTGTCCAAACCATGAGTTTCTCATCTTTTATGCCCATAGCAGACACAGAGGCATTCTTTGCAGCATGAGATTGTCATGCATAAAGACGATTTTGCTACGGAAGGTACGGTTCTTCTTTTTGTACCATGGAAGTAAATGGTCAGTCAAAAACTCTATATACTTTGCCGAGGTCATTTTCACACCTTCAGGGACCCCAAAGGGCCCTACCATCTCTCTCCCCATGATTCCGGTCCAAAACATGACTCCGCCACCTATTTGTTGACATCGCAGCTTTGTTGGGACATGGTGGCCATCCACCAGCCAATCCACTATTCCATCCATCTGGACCATTCAGGGTTGCACGACACTAATCAGTAAACAAGACTGTATGAAAATTAGTCTTTACGTATGTCTGGGCCCACTGCAACTGTTTCTGCTTGTAAGCATTCGTTAGAGGTGACCAAATAGAAGGTTTTTGCACAACTGCAAGCCTCTGAAGGATCCTACACCTTGAGGTTTGCGGGACTCCAGAGGCACCAGCAGCTTCAAATAACTTTTTGCTGCTTTGTAATGGCATGTGAGCAGCTGCTCTCATAATCCGATGAATTTGTCTGGCAGAGACCTTCCTCATTCTGCCTTTATCTGCACAAACCCGTCTGTGCTCTGAATCAGCATCAAATTTCTTCACAGTACGATGATCACGCTTAGGTTTTCATGAAATATCTAATGTTTTTATACCTTGTTAAAGGCATTGCTATGGTGGCCCAGAAGTGCAAATCATCTTTCCGTATATGTGTATGTTTTTTTCCCTCATAAGTGTGTTTTTTTTCCTTTTAAATGTATGCTTTTCCCCTTAAAAAATATGTGCTTGTTCCCGTGTAAGTGTATGATTTTTCCTGTTTGTGCACAACTACTTTTTCCCGTGTGAGAACTCTCTTTCTCCTGTATTTTGCAAGCTGAAAGCTAAAGCTAATGCGCAAAGGATTATGGGACTGAGGTCAAAACGTAACTGAACACAGAACCGTGCCGGATATCAGCTCCAGGACTTATCATGATGGAATATACAGTGAATTATAGCGTGATAACCTTATAATTCTCACTAAATTTGCAACTGGACACAATTACCAGGTAATGTTTAATGTAAAAAAATAATCGAATGTTACTGCTTTAGGCACTAATGATAACTTTGTAACAGTGCTAATGCTATTGGAGTGTTTGCAGAGTGTAAATGTCAGTGATTAAAAGGAATAACAGTCTCATTAGACCATTAAACACTGATGTAAACCATCAGCTCCATGGCATCTCTGTAATATGCATCCACATATGGAGTTATAAGCAAGCTAATATCACAATGCTAACCGCTAGCGCTTAGCACAGGGAAACTAGCTTGTTTGTTAATATATATATTAATATAATAGTATATTTGGACACATATACGTGATGTAAAAATTTAACTCAATTGTTTGTGTAAAATGCCTGTCCAAATACGGATCTATAAACAAGTAAATATCATTATGCTAAGCGCTAGCTTACTGAAAGAGCTCAGATAGCAGACTATTCACGGTTGCCTATCAACTAGTGCTAATTATCCCTGAGGTAATTCTTAGCTGCTCCTGTTATGGGTAATGTTACAGATGGTTAATGAATTGTTGTATGTAATTTATTGGAGCTCATCAGTGTTACTGTAGTGACATATAATGTATACTGCTGTATAATGTAGTGGTATTATCATAGCTAGAGATCTTCTGAATAGTTAGCTATGTGCTTACACAATGTATGTAGCAGTCAAGAAAAGGGGCTTTTGTTCAGGTTCTATCTATTCTATTATGAAGTCATTAAGTATGTGTTTATACTCCTTAAAATATGTATGCTTGTGTGTTTTCCTTCTCAGAATGAACTGTATGTAAATCAACTCCCTGTGTATCAGCTGATTCCTACACCAGATTTACATCCTGAGCAGAAGGTGAGTGCTCAGAAGTATTCACCCCTCTTTTCAGGAACACCACTGACCATGATGTGTGTGTTAACGAATGGGGTAGACAGGACCAAAACATTGCCTGGTAAGTGTGTCCACTTGCAAATTTAGTGAGAATTATAACGTTATCACGCTCTGATTCACTGTATATTCCATCATGATAAGTCCTGGAGCTGATATCAGGTGTTCTATCAGTTTTTTCTACTTGTCAGAATTTCCTACCAGTAGAAAAAACAGATGGTTATACCGGTCTGTCTTACATTATCAAAATGGACATAACACTGCAAAAAAAAAAAAAAAAAAAATACAATACTCAGTTTTAACATGCAGCAGATTCTGACACATTCCGGTACTTCATCAGAATGTAATTCCTATAGTTTTAACATGGGTACAAACAATAAAAAATCACTACTACCCTTAAATTCACAGGTCATCTGTTAAATATAGGCATGTGAATCATATAAAATGTCAATTAAAACCACCAAATTATGAAATACCTCAGAAAATGCGAAAAGTCACTTGCAAGAGTAGGATGAATTTATGGGATTCATAAATGCTAAGATAGCAAAGCATGACGTATTTTTTAATGCACATGCGCAGAAAGCCTGGGTAGGACATAATGATGAGTAGGATGAATTGATAAAACACCGGCACGGTTTTTTGCTCAGTTGCGTTTTGACCTCAGTCCCATATTCCTTTGCGCATTATCTTTAGCTTTTAGATTGCAAAATACAGGATAAAGAGAGTCCTCACACGGGAAAAAGTAGTTGCACACAAACAGGAGCAATCATACACTTGCATGGGAAAAATCATACACAAAGATGATTTGCCCTTCTGGGACACTGTACATTGCACTATTTGATGCTTTTCGGCAGTTGTGAGATGCAATAACATTCAGGAGTTTAACTTAAAAACTAAACATTTAATGTTTGACACTTGTATATATGTAATATACAAATCACTGTATAAAGACATGATAGTGACTGCATTTATATAAATCTGTGCTGTCTTGCAATCAGCACTATTGTCAGAACTGCTGTTGAAGAAAATTATGTCTGTATAAAGATAAATGTCTTTCATTTAGAAACTGAGCATGTAACAGAATTTGCTGTGTGCTTATTGTACACATATATAGTTCTGGTCATTATTATTGGCACCTCTGGTTAAGATGTGTTCTTGGGCTTCTAATTAATAAATTGTTTTATTGCAGAAGCATAATCTCACACTGAACATTGTATACAAATCTAACCTTTAACTCAAGTGAATACTAAAAAAAATAATACAGTCCCTCCATAATTATTGGCACCCCTTAAAAAGCCTTAAAATAAATTGTTTTTATTGCAGAAGCATATTGTCACACTGAAAATTGTAGAAGAATATAAAGTGAATTTTAAGGGTAAATAAAAATCCCTGACTAACAAATAATTATTTTTCATAAAATAACCTGTTCCACAATTATTGGCACCCCTAACAATTCCTAGAAAATAAATGTATTTCTGTCATTTTTACAGTAGTTTACAAAGTTGATCAGAGTATCTAGGAACATTTAATTAGTAATTTATCACTTTCTGCTTCCCTGGGATATAAATATGACATGACACAGAGGCCATTTCTCTTATCCACTCTTCAACATGGGAAAGACAAAGGAACACACCATTCAAGTAAGGCAGATGTGTGTCGACCTTCACAAGTCAGGCAATGGGTACAAGAAAATAGCCACCCGCCTGCACCTGCCCATATCTACTGTGAGAGGAATCATTAAGAAGTAAAAAAAAACGGGAACAGTAGTAAACAAGCCGTTTATAAATGCAAGTTTATTTTGCCTCCACGCAGAGTGAGGAGGATGGTAAGAGAAATAAAAAAATTCTCCAAAGCTCACTGTTAAAGAACTGCAACAAATGATAGCATCTTGGGGGTCACAAAGTTTACATGCCAACAAGCTCTTTGGGGGGCATGTAAGGAAAAAACTTTTCTCTGTCACAATCATAAACCCAAACATTTGGAGTTTGCTAAGCGGTACTGGGGCTTCAACTGGGACCGTGTTCTATGGTCGGATGAGACCAAGATAGAGCTTTTTGGCAACAAACACTCTAAGTGGAACACAAAATATGAGTATGTAGAAAAGCAACTTATGCCCACTGAAAAGTATGGGGGAGGATCGGTGATGCTGTGGGACTGTTTCTTTTCCAGAGGCCCTGGGAACCTTGTTAGGGTGCATGGCATCATGAATGCTTTGAAATACCAGGACATTTTAAAGCAAAATCTGGTGGCCTCTGTCCGAAAGCTGAAGATGGGTCGTCACTGGGTCTTTCAGCAAGATAATGACCCAAAACATGTGGCCAAATCTACACAGAAATGGTTCACCACACACAGAATCAAGCTCCTCTCATGGCCATCTCAGTCTCCAGACCTCAACCCCATTGAAAACCTGTGGAGTGAGCTGAAGAGGAGAGTGCAGAGGAGAGGGGTCAGGTCACTGGATGATTTCGAGAAATTGTGCAAAGAGGAATGGTCGAAGATCCCTCTTTCTGTGTTCTCTAATCTTGTGAAACATTATAGGAGAAGATTAGGTGCTGTTTTGTTGGCAAAAGGGGGTTGTGCAAAGTATTAAACATCAGGGGTGTTGATAATTGTGGCACCCATGATTTTATGTAAAATAATTATTTCTTAATGTGGGATTTTTTTTCCACTGAATAAATGCACTTGAATTAAAGATTGGAATTGACTCTTTTTTGCATTGTGGTCCAATGTTATTTAGAACAAAACTGAATGTTTTAGAAGCTAAAGAACACTTTTTAACCAGGGGTGCTAATAATTATGTAGGGCACTGTAATACAGTTGTGGCCAAAAGTTTTGAGAATGACACAAATATTAGTTTTCACAAAGTTTGCTGCTAAACTGCTTTCAGATCTTTGTTTCGGTTGTTTCTGTGATGTACTGAAATATAATTACAAGTACTTCATATGTTTCAAAGGCTTTTATCGACAATTACATGACATTTAGGCAAAGAGTCAGTATTTGCAGTGTTGGCGCTTCTTTTTCAGGACCTCTGCAATTCGACTGGGCTGCTCTCAATCAACTTCTGGGCCAAATCCTGACTGATAGCAACCCATTCTTTCATAATCACTTCTTGGAGTTTGTCAGAATTAGTGGGTTTTTGACCACAAGTTCTCAATGGGATTAAGATCTGGGGAGTTTCCAGGCCATGGACCCAAAATTTCAACGTTTTGGTCCCCGAGCCACTTAGTTATCACTTTTGCCTTAGGGCACGGTGCTCCATCGTGCTGGAAAATGCATTGTTCTTCACCAAACTGTTGTTGGATTGTTGGAAGCTGTTGATGTGGGAGGGTGTTTTGGTACCATTCTTTATTCATGGCGGTGTTTTTGGGCAAAATTGTGAGTGAGCCCACTCCCTTGGATGAGAAGCAACCACACACATGAATGGTCTCAGGATGCTTTAATGTTGGCATGACGCAGGACTGATGGTAGCTCTCACCTTTTCTTCTCAGGACAAGCCTTTTTCCAGATGTCCCAAACAGTCGGAAAGAGGCTTCATCCGAGAATATGACTTTGCCCCAGTCCTCAGCAGTCCATTCGCCATACTGTTGCAGAAGATCAATCTGTCCCTGATTTTTTTTTTTTGGAGAGAAGTGGCCTCTTTCATGTCCGTCTTGACCATAGGCCATCTTCCCAAACTCTTCGTCTCACTGTGCGTGCAGATGCGCTCACACCTGCCTGCTGCCATTCCTGAGCAATCTCTGCACTGGTGGCACTCCGATCCCGCAGCAGAATCCACTTTAGATGATCCTGGCACTTGCTGGAATTTCTTGGACACCCTGAAGCCTTCTTAACAAGAATTGAACCTCTTTCCTTGAAGTTCTTGATGATCCTATAAATTGTTGATTTAGGTGCAATCTTAGTAGCCACAATATCCTTGCCTGTGAAGCCATTTTTATGTAACACAATGATGGCTGCACACTTTTCTTTGCAGGTCACCATGAAAGACAATGAAAACAATGATTTCAAGCATCACCCTCCTTTTAACATGTCAAGTCTGCCATTCTAACCCAATCAGCCTGACATAATGATCTCCAGCCTTGTGCTCGTCAACATTCTCACCCGAGTTAACAAGACGATTACTGAAATGATCTCAGCAGGTTCTTTAATGACAGCAATGAAATGCAGTGGAAAGTTTTTTTCGGGATTGATTTAATTTTCATGGCAAAGAAGGACTATGCAATTCATCTTATGCAATTCATCTTATGCAATTCATCTAATGCAAATTGCTATTATAAAAACTTAAGCAGCAACTTTTTAAATTTCCAATATTTATGTATTTCTCAAAACTTTTGGCCACGACTGTAAAAAAAAAAAAAAAAAATTCATGACAAAAAAATAATTTTTATAAAATCATCCGGACACAATTATTGGCATCCCTAACATTTCTGATAAAATAATTGTAATTGGAGCTTTTTTGTAATTTTTACTGCAGTTTATAAATTTGTATCTAGAAATGTCTAATTAATAATTTATGACTTCCTGCTTGCCTGTGGTATAAATATACCACAGTATTCTGGTGTACACACAGTTTTTTCTGGTGACAGGATCATGGGCACCCATAATAAGCCTAATTCCACTTCCCCCAGCCTTAATCTGCTGCCAATGTCCTGGTCCCAGACAACACAGCGCACTGCCAGAGGTCTTGTGAACGTCATTCTCCAAGAGTATACACAGTACAGACCAAAAGTTTGGACACACCTTCTCATTCAAAGAGTTTTCTTTATACTGTTCTTTAGCCCAAACAAGTCTCTTCTGCTTGTTGCCTGTCCTTAGCAGTGGTTTCCTAGCAGATCTTCTACCATGAAGGCCTGATTCACACAGTCTCCTCTTAACAGTTGTTCTAGAGATGTGTCTGCTGCTAGAACTCTGTGTGGCATTGACCTGCTCTCTGATCTGAGCTGCTGTTAACCTGCGATTTCTGAGGCTGGTGACTCGGATGAACTTATCCTCCGCAGCAGAGGTGACTCTCGGTCTTCCTTTCCTGGGGCTGTCCGCATGTGAGCCCGTTTCTTTGTAGCCCTTGATGGTTTTTGTGACTGCACTTGGGGACACTTTCAAAGTTTTCCCAATTTTTCGGACTGACTGATCTTCATTTCTTAAAGTAATGATGGCCACTCGTTTTTCTTTACTTAGTTGCTTTTTTCTTGCCATAATACAAATTCAACCTCTTTGAATGAGAAGGTGTGTCCAAACATTTGGTCTGTACTGTGTGTGTGTGTGTGTGTGTGTGTGTGTGTGTGTGTGTGTGTGTGTGTGTGTGTGTGTGTGTGTATAAACACACACCATGGTTTTTGACTGCTTACAAACTGGTCATTGGTGCTATAAGTGTCACCAAAATTAGAAAACTAACACCACATATAGAAACCACAACACACAACAGCATTCCCCACCCACCCCACCCTTTCTCTTTCTCCCTCTCTGTTTCTTTCATGTATGTATTCTTTCATGCTTTCATGTATGTATGTATGTATATATATGTGTGTGTTTGTGTATATGTAAATGGTAGTGGGAGCTATGAGGGTTAAGGCTCTGGGCTACTAATCAGAACGTTCTGTATCAACAATGCTTTCTTCCTAACAAGCTGGGTTATGTGAAGAAACAATACACATATAATATAAGTCAAAAGTTTGGACACACTTTCTAATTCCACAGTCATTCCTGACTTTTACTTTTTTTCAAAATTGTATTCAGATTATGCAATAATCTCCTTGTTGAGACATTCCTGGGATGGTCTTCATGAGAGCCAGTTTCATCATGATGCTTGATGAGTGTTGCATATACCCTTGACAATACTGTTCTTGCAAACTATTTCAGAAGAGCTAACCCTTGTATTATAAAATAACAGTTTGACTGTTGTTTTTACTAAATTACATAATTCCATGTGTTATTTTGTAATTTTTAAATCTACAGTATTTTTCTAAAATATGAAAAATAAATCACAAAAAAAAAAATAAAATAAAATTCGAAGGTCTGTCCAAACATTTGACTTATATAAAATTTTGGTGACAAATAAAATCTTATTAGGCTCTGCCCAACATAGTCTAGGCACCACCCAAACAGCTCTGAGTGCTTAGTCTGCAACAGTGTTTATCTAGCTAGTTTGAGTGGTAAAACATACACAAAGGTGTCTACTCAGAAATGATTATTCAGACCTCTCCACCTTCTTCTTCTGCTCCAAGATCCAGTTTAGATGGCTAAAGCCCTTGTGAAGACTTTGGGTGGTAGACAGCTTGGTCACTCTGGCCAGTCTATAGCTACACAGCCCTATACATGTACATCTGTGATGCACTTTATGTTTAGGCACCTTTCCACTGTAACAAGTATTAATTATTTTTCAGTAATTTGTGCAGCAGGAGTATTTGTGTGGGATCAGAACAGAATAATTAGCTTTTGCTCCCCAAATATATAATTGATCTTTGATTCTTGGGGACTCATGATCCTGTTGCTGGTTCACCAGTTTCACTTCCTTAGGCCAATTTTAAAGCTCCTAAAATATTTTAGGAACAATATATGTTTAGGAACATGTCTTGAAAGAACAGGATGTCATGATTACAATCCTTTATTAAACTTTTTGACATTTATAGTAATGTTTTATGTTGTTTATGCGTGGAAGCCACAAGGCACAAAAGACAAATGAGTTTTTGTTACTAATGTCAGCAACTAAAAGTAGGCATGCTTTTTTAGCATCCTTCACACTTAAAGTTGCAAAGAAACAGTGGAAAAAAACATGTCATGTTACTGAGAGACTTCAAAAGGCAATCTGCCTTAATCTGCACTCTTTTACAATTCTAGCAACATAAATGCCTTATTATGATAAATGTGAATTATATAATCTATTTCTTTGTTCTGCAACCAGACCTCCAAAAAGACAATGCCACCTGGGTGCACCACGCAATTTGTGTGCCTTTTGAGCATGTCAAGACCTCCATGATAAACTGTCACCCGATGTGATGTCACACATTACCAAAAATATATGTTAAATATATGAATATTTAATAAATATAAAATTATATAAAATAATAATCAGAAGAAAAAAGAGCTGCTTGTGCCATAAATATCTGTCATGTCTATAAAGCATTGTTTAAACCTTAGAACCGTTTGTGTGTGTGTGTGTGTGTGTGTGTGTGTGTGTGTGTGTGTGTGTGTGTGTGTGTGTGTTTAATCTGTGTGACTGTGTGTTGTGAGTGAGACTGTGTGTTAACATTTGTGATTTGTGTGTGTGTGACACGTGTCTTGTTAGTGTGTGTGTGTTTGTCAGAGAGAGAGAGAGAGATGCAAGTGTGTGTGTTAACATTTGTGATGTGTGAGTATGTGTGATGTGTTAGTAGGTATATATCCATTGGGTTGTTATAGTGAAAATTGATCAGCTCAGTGAGATCTAGAAGTGTAGTAAGTTTCATATGTATACGTGCAAGTGTGTATGAGCTATGCAGCAAAATCTTCTATGAAGAGTTTGTGTGTTAACAATCATAGAAATCCTCTAGGAGTAGTATATCAAAATACACTGTGTGTGTGTGTAGTATGTCTGTAGTGTGAGTAGTATATGTGTGTAATATGAGTAGTATGTGTATGTAGTATGCGTGTGTAGTGTGTGAGCGTGTGTGTGTGTGTGTGTGTGTGTGTGTGTGTGTGTGTATCATGTGTGTGGGTGTGTTTGTTCTTTTGTGTTTGTAGGATGTGTAGTGTATGAGTATGTAGTGTGTGTGTGTGTGTGTGTGTGTGTGTATCATGTGTGCGATATTTGTGTAGTGTGTGGGTGTGTTTGTTCTTTTGTGTTTGTAGGATGTGTAGTGTATGAGTATTTAGTGTGTGTGTGTGTGTGTGTGTAGTATGTGTGTGGGTGTGTTTGTTCTTTTGTGTTTGTAGGATGTGTAGTGTATGAGTATTTAGTGTGTGTGTGTGTGTGTGTGTGTGTGTGTGTGTGTGTGTGTGTGTGTGTGTGTGTGTAGTGTACTGTATGTAATATGTCCAATGTATGAGTTTTGAAAACAACCCAAACTGGTGTCACTAATGTAAACAGTTTCCTTTCATTAATGTCTTCCTTTTCAAATTGAAATCTCAAAAAGTTAAATTCAATTCAATTTTATTTGTATAGCGCTTTTAACAATTGACATTGTCGCAAAGCAGCTTTACACAATCAAAAGAAGTAAGTTTGTATGAAATGTGTATGAATCAAAATGATAAGATTGTCCCTGATGAGCAAGCCGAGGGCGACGGTGGCAAGGAAAAACTCCATAGAGTGTGAAAATGTTTACAGAAAATTGTGCTTGTCTTGTAGCCTGCACACTTGGTCATGCGGAGCTTAAGTTAAAGTATAGTATAAACACAATAAATCAATATGTGACTGTCCTAAATTAATTTCACCAAATAAATCTTATAATTGTCGTTTGACTTCCTGTCTGTTTGGCACAGACCCTAAGACCTGCAAAGTTTAAACCTGCAGTTTTTAGTATATTCATAAGAGAAACTTGTTCTTTCTACTTCACAGATTATCGAGTGCAGAAAACATCACTATATTTGTTTATAAAACTTTATATTAAGTTTTAATTATAAAATAACAACTAAACAACTACCACCTATCGATGCATACCAGTTAAAATCATCAGCTGTAATGTTCTGCAGAGATGTGAGACACCAGCATGCAAGTGCTATCAATAAGGTTTGTTTAATGACTATTTAATGTTTACTCATAAAACACATTGGACTGAATATAAACACAACACAAAAGGCAGAATGTACCGTTTACTCTAAATTCTGTATCCTGAAATAAAAATAAATAAATAATCACTTAGAATCTGATGACATGACTAATTAGAATGTTAATTAGAAATTTAATTCAGGATCAATCACTGTAATGAAGACACACAGAGAACGTTTACTCACAGAGCATCACACAGAGTGGACGGAGCTCCATCCTGTCCTACTGATGACTGACTGAATGAGACGTGTCTGTGTTAAAGTCTCAAAACTTCCTGTGTTTCTAAAAACAATGTGTGTGTTTGTGTGTGAGAGAAAGGGAGAGAGATGATGAAGGTGTAAAAGTATATCTTAGACTGTATTAAGACTTTTTATAAGCAACCATTTTTTATGTTAGTGGTTGTGTAAGATGTATCTCTACATATAGCATTATAAAATTATACACTCCTCTTGATCCTCAAAATGATTAAAGGATTGGAGATTTAGATGTCTTGTTTAAATAAAAAAAAATGTGAGATTTCTGTAAAATTAAACAAAAATGAAAAAAGTTTAAACTAAACTTTTAAACTTTTATTCATTTTAAACATTTTAATAGATTTAAATAATGTATAATATCTTGGTTACACAGAGTGCACAATGATACAGTAGGTAGTCAACCAGAATGTCTATTACCACCGTGCTCACTGCCGCGGCAAAACGACAGCGGCCAAAAACAATCAGTTGCATTTCAAAGTCATTCATGAAATGACTGCCAGGTGGCGCAAAAAGTGTCATTTTCACTCACCGCAGTTTTAAAATACTGTATAATTAAGTCATGAAAAGGTCATAACAATATGTTGAATCGAAGAAACACTACAGTGATGGTAATTTCCACATCTGAGTACTTTATACAACAAACATGAAAAATCTGAACCAGAGCTATTGATATTTACTGTACAATAATGAGTCAAACAAAAAACATTGGTTTACTGTTGTTTAGACAGACGATCAAGTTCACTAGCCGAAAATTTTATTTGTACAACAAATTAACTGTTATATAGCCTTTCTGTGTTTGTGTCTGTTTGTTATTTAAAAAACGTATACATTCAAAGACATCAAACTTTAAATATAGAAATAACAAAATTTTGTTGTACTAAATAGTATTTCTGCAATATAATCAGGGCTTCTTATTCCTATTTATTCTGAGTTGTTATTTTAGTGTTACTGTGTGTGCTTTACAACGTCAGACAACATTCAAATGCAAATAATTTACCCCTCCCCAGGTGTGAATCAGCTGTTCACTCCTATACATTCAGAGAAACTAGGGGCGTTTTCACACTGGTAACGATCTGTTCCATTCTGTACCCGAGCATATTTCTCCCCCTCCCCAATCCCCCCGCAGATCTGCGTTCACACCATAATAGTGATTGTGATCCCGGGCACACTTGCGTATTTACACAACCTGAAACAGTAGGTGGCGGTAGAGACGTAGTTGGTTTGTTTTTCGCTAGAAAAAACTAAGAAAGAAGAAGAAACGCCACTCGGGTCATGAACTGTGAGACACCTGTTAATGCTCCGTGTGGATGTTTTTATTTTTGTGACAAAAACAACGGCGCTCTAAACAACATGCCTACTGACACATCTGTCGCGCGACTCAGAGGGTGAAATGAGCGCGCTGCACGGATACAGCACGAGGCACTGAGGAATGACTTTACATCTCTACTCTGTAAGGTGAGGAATCAGGTGTGTCCACATTCTCTACTGATTTACAGTCAAATAGAAATAAACTGCTCATTAAACATTACTTTCTTTAGTCATAGCACATTTAAAATTTTTACTTTATCATAAAAATAAAGTGTTTATGTACACTGTGAATTAATCACAGATGTAAACAATGAATAAATAAATGCAATAAATGCTACAAATAAATATAATGCCTGCTAGAATAAAGTTCAACAAATAGCATAGATACATATAATAAATGATAAATATCTAATCATGCATTTTTCTGTTCTCCTCAGGATCATCTGGGTTCAAGAGATGGTGTGTGATGGCAGCATGTCCTTGTGCCCAGGAGAGACCAGGACTGGCTACTAAATACTCCTATTAAGAAGACAAGATTCCTACAAGAGAGATGCTTGTACTCTTTTTTCATTACCTTGCTATGTGTAGATTTTCAAACTTAGTTGAGATGCTGAAACTTAATTAATTTAAAACCCCACCATGCATCAATGTTTAGTGTTTAACATGTTTTGTGTGCCGTGTGTTTATATTATATTTTTGTAAATGTAAAAATAAATGTATACTGTAAAATCCAAGATGAGTGTGGGGGAATTGGAATAGAGAAAAAGTACTGGACAGAGTGCAAAATGTTTTATTAAACATTATTAAATAAAAATATAATAAAAGTAAATTTTGTAACAAAAGTAGCTATCAAATAGGACAAAAATATAAACATTAAAATGTAGCATATTTTATATTTACTTGTACTTGTATAGAAAGAGGGTGTGTGTTAATGAAATTAAGACAACAGTTCCTCCATCTAAATTTGAGATTTCATGCAGGCATTGAATCTCCTGCTCTTGCACGTCAGGTTTTGTCTCTTTCTTCTGTTGTTAGCTGGTCTTGTGCTGCTGTCAGACGTCTGTCTGTGTTTCCTCCAGTGTCTGTCTGCAAGAAAGTATAAAGGCAAGAAATTAGCTGAAAGTTGCAACCATAACAGCTTGTACAAACTCTAATAGCTACATAAGAACAACACTGGAGTTCATCACATTCTGCTCTTCTGAACAGTGAAATGATCTGAGGCCTTAAAGTGAGCAGACATGAGGAACATTTCAAGTTAACTTTGTTGTGAACTAATGTGAAAGGATCATCCTGTATATCTTGTATGCATTTAAATGTCACCACGAGATCCACAGACAATTACCTGGAGATGTGGTATGAGACTCTCTTTAACAGTTTTAATAACAGGAGTTAATAGTATTTAATATTAACTCACTGCTCACACGCAGGCTCTCTGCTGGACCAGGCTCCACGCTGTCCGGTTCGGATGATGAAGGTAGATGTTGTTGTGGGTCAGAGGGGTTCCGACTTGATCACACCGGATGGTTTTTATCCTATTGTTTATTTTTTCCTCACTTCAGTCTAAATACTCACAGATACTTCTGTAAATATCTGAGTTTTTATGTGTAGTGTCCGATTATCTTCGTCTGTCTAAATTTCTAGCAAATACTGTACTTCGGCATTACTTCACAGAGATACTTCAGCAGCCACGTTTGTTTGTGTACCGAGTCGAACTAGAATTATCTCACTTCCTGTTTAGAGCACGAGCGCGTACTTATGTCCCGCCTTCCGTTCTCGGGAAGGTGTGAATCGTTCCCGAAACCACCTCTGCAATCGGTCCAGGCGCGGAGCGCGGAACGATTGCATTCTCACAGACAAAAATCAGCTGGTCCCGGTGCCAAGTGTACTCGGTAACGGATCCGGGACCCCAGTGTGAAAACGCCCTAAAATGCACCCCTCCCCACTTTAAGACCCTCTTGGATCTGAGGCTCTTCTGAAGACCTGCAGTGCTTCAGGCCTCTTTTTAAATTTGTGTAAATTTAAAAAGAGGCCTTCTGGATTCCAGATTCTAAAATTGACATTGTTACCATTTTTAATTCCTGGAATGGAAGAAACAGAGATTTCCTTATCATAACATAAACTGTATTGTTTTTAATCACTATATATACAATAATTTTCTTTGGTATTTTTTTAAATTAAATATTTAAATGTTATATTTTTATAAAAAAAATTAATAAAAAAACTAAATGATTACATTTGTATTTTCCATTTGTAAAATAGCATAAAAAATCACGGGTTGTGTATAGAGTGATTTAAAATGAGCATTTACTTACATCTGAACAGAGTCATCAGAGAATAAATCACTGATTAATAGCTCATCATATCAGTTTATTCATACAAATGTACCTGTTTTATATAGAAATGTAAAGGCTCGTTACTGAATGCTTTACTCTGAAGGGCCATATAAGAACATTGGCAGCTGGTACACCTAAAAATAAATGCAGGATTATTTTTTATAGTGTAAATAAAAATGCTTTTCTAAACGTGGGCTGTTGTTTACTACAATATTTGTTCGTTTAATTTAAATGAGGTTTGGGCTCGGGATGTTGAGCATTGCGATCCTCGCCTTTCATTTCTTATCTAGTCTAATGAGCACTCAACCGCGCACACAAAGTTTTTCCAGATCGGCCCGGCAGAAGTAGAATAATGATTACAAATGCGTAAAAATGACTCTGGCCATATTAATAATTCATTGATAAATTAGTGATTGATTTGATTTCGGCTGTAGTGATGAGTGTGATCATGTCATCTCGTCATCTCGTCATCTCTATAATTCACTTTTCATACGAATTACATTGTCTAAAATTTGTTGTTTGCTCTCAGTATTTTACAAAATCATATTTTTTTTTCATCATTGTGAGTGCACTTAAAAAAATAAAGTCTTATAAATGCTTATTTAGTTTTATTATACAGTTTGTGCACATTAATCTGTCAATTTTTTTCTGATGCATACCCAGTCTGTTTTCTGGCTATATGCTAGTGTTACACATGGTATAATCTAAAGCTTACATATAAAGGTATACATTTACTTTGCTTAAATAAGAAACACCCATATTTAATGTTAATTTGATGGATAAATATTGGACCAACTACATGCTGGGTTAATTTAACCCAGCAAGATGGGTAAAATATCTAATCCAAATGCTAGGTCATATTTAACTATAATGCTAGGTTAATTCTACCTCACAAATAGGTTATTATTATTTTTATGTTTTACATGTCTATTTGTAAAATAGTTTAAACAGTTACTTTGATATAGTTATACTTTGATATACTGTACTAGTCTATTACAAAAAAAAAGTTTTGCAAATCATACATATATGCAATAAACACCCAATTAATTGTACAAATCATAGAAAAAAAATTCATATTTATTTTTCAAAAGCACAAGATCAGATAATACAAAACAAGTTTAACAGCAACATTATGACGATACTATTACTGAGAAGCACTAATGCCTGAGAGCAGTGCTGGTCATTATCTCCCAACATCAGGATATAGGGGTTCAGCCTCGACACTTCAGCCTGCTGGAGATATTCCATGTGTTGGTTCCAACCTTAGAAAGAAAGAAATTAAAGAAAGTAAAAGTTATTAAAAAATCAAGAGTTGTTTAGTATGCATATTTGTAAGAAGATTAGTGTTTTGTAACACCTCAGCTTTTTATATGTGGTTGCTAACGCTAGCAACCTAGCTAGTTAACAGTTTAGCTTTCATTCATCACTTCACCATTTTCATACACCCTGCAAGTATTCTACACAGAAAGCTAAAAAGTTCAGATATTTTTGCAGTTTCTTTCATACACAGGTGGGGTTTTTGGTTTGGCTAGCTAGCAGCCATTGTCAGATAAACTAGCATGCTATAGCACAGACCAGGCTGAAAGTTTGAGTGTAACACAGTAACAGTAATAAATGTTACATACAGTGAACAAATTCAGTCATAGGTGAGTGAAAGTGTGTATACAGACCTTGTATTTAATGCTTACCTTTCCTCTTAAATGCATGAGGAGGAAGACCAAAAACAGGACACGAAGCTGACACAGCCACTGAATAGACCGGTGAACTTCGGGGGAGGGGCGGTTTTGTCTGTGATGTTAGCTGTCACTAGCTAACCCAACTCCAACCCAGCAAGCTGGGTAAAACAAAAAGTACCCAACTCCCTGTAAATAATCCAGAAAAATTACCCAACAGAGGCAACCCAGCATTTGGGTAGTAAAAACAACCCAGCATTTTTTAGTGTGTGTTAACGTTTGCTTTGCTTAAATTCGATCCTAATATGAGTTCATTTAATTTTAATTCTACATTTGTACTGTAATTTTAGTACTGCGATTATGAATCTGTTTAACTACAATGTTTTACGTGATTTTATTCATTACTACATGCAGCTCTAAAGCAGCTGCGGCTCATTAATCTTTGAGAGAATGAACTAATGCCTGAGGTGTCGCCTATAGTTAAATAGCGTCACTTAGTGGTAAAAGCCAGCAAACGCACAAACCCAAATACTGCCGCCGTGATGTGCGGCGGTAAAACCATTATTCTGATTGAGTGCCTACTGTAGGGTTAGAGGTGAATCAAATCGTTAACAATTCAGATTAATTTGATTAACTGAATTAAAATTCATAGCATACAATTTATATACCATCCTCCACCGTATAGCACAATTGAGTGTATTTTACCAATCCTGTTTATCCTGTTTTGCGGCCAACGAGGATAATACAGTATCTGGCATTTAACAATTATGAGCAAGATAACATTAGGTTACCTAGAGAGGTGAGATTCTACCATTGAAAAGGAGTGCCTTGCAATTAAGTGGGCACTGGAAAGTTAGCGCTATTACCTCCTGGGAAGGGAGTTTCTGCTGGGAACAGACCATCGTCTCTGACGTGGATCAAGACAATAAAGGACACCAATGCCAGTTACCAGATGGTATTTAACTTTACAAACCTTGACGTTTCAAGTACAACACCGAGCAAGGTCCAGGAATGTGATAGCCGACTATTTATCCCAATTGCCAATGTTGAGGGATGCTGACAATTTTGGAGAGGAGGGAGGTGATGCATCATTTTGATTTCCTTGGTTGTGTCAGTGTGCGTCATCACCAGGGTATTAGGGGAAATCAAGTCCGGAGTGCTCTCGGGTTCTTCCACGTGGTTTTCCCGCTCTAAGCATGCACATTGCTGATGAATCAGGAAAAAACATTGTTTAAAACCTGAGGGGTATATATACTGGTATTTGTGCATTATATATTGTGATGTATGATTGTGAAGAAATGCTGTTTGACTGTGTTTAACTGTGTGTTGGTTAAAAGGGTACAGTGTTAAGGTAATTAAGCTTGGTTATTATACATTCTAGGAGGTGGAGCCGCTTGCATACAGTGAAGGGCCATCATCTGCTGATGTCTAGGAGAGGATCTTTGATTGTAGTAGATTGCAGTGGAGTTAGTTTGTGTGAAAGTTGAGAGTGAGTTGGACAGAGTGTACATTTTTGTTTTTATTTTGTACTACATGTAGCTCTAAAGGAGCTGCGGCTCATTAATCTTTGAGAGAATGAAGTAATGCCTGAGATGTCGTCTATAGTTAAATAGCGTCACTCAGTGGTAAAAGCTACCAAACGCACAAACCCAAATACTGCCGCCGTGACGCGCGGCGGTAAAACCATTATTCTGATTGAGTACCTACTGTAGGGTTAGAGGTGAATGAAATCGTTAACAATTCAGATTAATTTGATTAACTGAATTAAAATTCATAGCATACAATTTATATACCATCCATCCTCCACCGTATAGCACAATTGAGTGTATTTTACCAATCCTGTTTACACTATCTGGCATTTAACAATTATGAGCAAGATAACGTAAGATCTGGGCAAATGTTTAAACATTAAAATACATGACCAAGACAACAATTCTTTATAAAGAATCAAGAATAGGAGAGGATCTTTGATTGGAGTTGATTGCAGTGGAGTTAGTTTGTGTGAAAGTTGAGAGCGAGTTGGACAGAGTGTACATTTTTGTTTTTATTTTGTAAATTATTGTTTTCTTTATTTTTCCTCACTTTTTTGTACACTGTTTGGATCACTCAAGCACCTTGTCGCACAACAAACACCTTTCAGCACCGAAGTGCTACTGTGGTTGTGCCATCACTGGACTTTTTGCCAAGACTTTTGTGAAGGAAGAGCCCCAAACAAGGATGGTGATGCAACACTGCCATGCCTTCATGACAGTTTTATTACCTAAATTTAAGCTTAATTAAATCAACTTAGAGCCATCAAAACAAAACACATGCAGTTAAACATTCATGTTAAAACTACAAAAACAAAAACTCTCCTTTAAATTGAGAATGAAATTACACAAATTGGGTAAAGAATGCATGTTTTATAATCATGAAAGCTGTCAATCATTTCGAAAACTCCCGTGTTAAACTGAATGCTTAATTTTCACCGCATCTCTGCTAAAAGGATTTGTGTGTATTTATCACACCTTTGGTGCATTTTGGTGGTTTTATAGAGGGGATGGTTTTTGTAATTTATTGCAACAGGTGCCATCCCTCCTCATCCCCCCTCAAATCGAGCCCTGATTACGCTACCTACAGTTACAGTGAGGTACGCCTGTGACACATCCATAATATGACGCAAAAGATAATTGCAAAGACCACCAGCTTTGCACCGCCCAAAACAGAATTTCTGTTTTACAGTATATATAGATGTTAACATAGTCAGATAGGAATTTTTGGTGTTTATGTACTTACTTTTTATTTGTAAATTGTTCCCACAATAGTGTATTTCTAATGACATGTTAGCAAGAATGGATTTTTCGAAGTAACTTAAAGGAAGCCAATTTTTATCCTAATTAAATGCTATTAAAATATGCTGCATTGGATTATATGACAGTTACAAAAGAAAAAAAAACATTCTGAAAAATGTTTTCAAGACATTAAAAATAATTTAAATACATCTTTTAATGTCTTGGTGGTGTTGACAAAAATCCTGTAATGCGCTGAAAAGGTTGCCATTTGTGCAACTATTGAACAAAACAGTGTTTGATAACCCACATCTCACTGTTCAACTATATATAAAACTATTACTGTTATTACTTTTTTATTTGTCTTGTTTTTTAAACTGAATAACTGGTTGTGCCGGCCTTTGCGGCAACTACAGCAAAGCGTTTGCATTTACTCATAATGAGTCTTTAACATCACTGTTCAGAAAGTTTGGAACACTCTTCTTTGCGGAATTTTTTAAAATTCAGCCAAATCGAAAGGTTTCGAGCATGAATCGCAATCAGATTTAAGTCTTGACATAACCTTAATTTACTTTTTTATATAATAAAAAAGAAAATTAATAATAAATAATTAATTTAATAATAATAATAATCAATAATAATAATAATAATAATAAAGATATAGGATATATTTACCACTGTTCTAAATTTTCTCCATTGTCGATAATGGCTCTCACCAGAGAGAGAGAGAGAGACACACACACACACGCATTTGTATTCTCTCATTAGAATGTTTTAGGATGAGCTGTGAGTTAAGACTGCACCACTGTATTCATCAGAAATTAATCTTCATCCTCCTGAGACTGCTTTCAGATGTGCATTTTTAAGCAAGATCACAGCGCACTTAGATAGCAGTCCTCTAAGTTTAAAGCAAAGTTTAGGCTTCAGCTCTTCAATAAGCGTCTCACTGTAACTAGCACTGTTGATTATTGAACCCTTTTACTGCTAATGTTCCAATGCTGGGCCAGCAGAATGCTAGAAACCTGCAAGCATAAATTTTCCAGCTAATGGTTGACTTTTTAACTTTTTAATGTTTCAATTTTATTCCCTGGCATTTACTCTCAGACTCATAGTAAGGAATCCATGTCTCGCAACCATTAATAATTTTCTTTAAGAAACTTTCACCTTCCTTAGAGTTTCAGTCCAAATTTTGCTTACATGTACCCTGTCATGATTCATGCCAACTGACTGTTTTTTCCCCACGCTGTGACTTTTCCCTATGTGCTCATGTTTTCCCTAGCCCGTCTGTGTCCTTTCCCACGCCCCCATTTCCACCACGTTTGCACATCCTACACAGCATTTAAGCATGTGCTGTGTGCTGCTTAAATCGCTGGATTATCATTTGTTTTTGCCTCGATTCTCTTGAGAAAATGTTTTTGTTTTAGGTTTTTTTTGCATTGTCGCTTCGCTGCTAGATTTCCCGGTTACCGATCTAGTTCTTCATTTTTTGATTACGGCTCTCATTTTGCGATTTGGCTCAGATGCTACACTGACTGATTCTCCGGTGTTCACATTTACAAACGCGTGTGTTTGGACCTAGCTTTCGCTTTCCGACTGCGCTCCCGTTTATCACTGCGATCATTCATTTGCGCCTGGATTCACACCGTTCTGCTCCGTCCCATGACATATCCAAATGCATCATGTATATGCTCATCCATGAGTTGTTTTGGCAACATTACTGCACACAGTTCTTCTTTTGTGTAAATCAAAATTGGGGTGTCTATTTTTGCTTGCACCACTTACACATTTTTATCACCACCTTAATATTGCAGTAATACTGCAAAATAATGCTGTATAATGCAATATATTTCCATTTTTACCTATATATTTTATAACTTTTAGTTTATAACTTCTATATTTACTTTAGTAGCGATTTAATATGAACTAATATTACTACTGCAGCAGTATTGCAGTATTCCTCCATTTATAGCTCTTTATTGATTATACTTCCTGTTAGCTTATGTTTTCTAAGAGCACTACTCTGTTTCTTCCTAGGTCTAATAGCCATGTTAACCCTGCCCTGTGTCCTAAGAGTTTTGTTCTCTTTCCTGATAGCTCTAATTTGCATCCTGGGAGCTTAACTCTGTTTCCTGATAGCTCTAAAGCCTTAAAGACCTGATGGCTCTGAGAGTCCTGACTGCTTAACATTTTCAGATAACCCTGTGAGACTTGCCAACCTATACCGGCAGAGTCTTGCCTCACCATGCCTCACTGATGGCATCAACAGGCAAAAAGGAAGTTGGGCTTGCTCCTCTGCCAGGATTTGATCCTGGACTAAACAGCAGTTTCACAGATGTAGAATTTATTTCACTGTCTGATTTAAGGGAAGCCATGCTGCCTGTTCCATGCTTTAAGATGTCTGAATCATGGCCTGTTCTGTGATATGGTCTGCCTGAGCCATGCTCTGTCCTATCGAAATTGTACACTGCGGTAAATCAGCTAGACGATGCACCATTCCAGGCGAATCCAGCGGTATCCTTTGGTACTGAATTGTCTACTTGCACAGCTTTAGATATGATATCATGCTGCTGCCACCACCTCGTTTGGAGTATGCCCTGCTTCTACCACTGCATGAGTTGTGCTTCAGCGGCTTCCCAGGCATAGAAATACCAGCTCAAAACAATGCTTACTTTAAAAGCTGAAATCCTGTGCCCAGTTCTAGCTCACTTCTGGCCCAAGGTGCATGCTCAGTTCTGGTACCTGGTCCACCTGTTTGTTGCACCAGAGTAGTGCCTATAGGGAGGTTATGTTAGGAGTGACCCCTGGAGGGTACTCTCCTTCTTTAACTTGTATATGTTAAGTGTGTTTGGGGACTTTAATTTTGAAGTTTGTGTCACTGTTTCATGATTCCAGTGGGGGGACAATGCGATAATGCAACAATTAGTGTCTGTGTCTGTGATCCTACAGTTTCTGGCTTGAATTGTTTGTTGAATTTTCTGATTATATGCATGTTGAATTATCCGATAGTCTACACTAGTCTGAATTTCTGTGAAAGTAAATGAAACTCTGTTCTGTAGTTAGAAGTCTTAACGTCTGTGATTACACAGTGCCTTCAGTCAATTAGTCATAAAAAAGTACTGTAATACATTATTAATGTAGTACATTAGATGTGAATAAGTTTGCATTTACTTGCTCTCAAAAAAACATATTAGAAAAATAGCCCTTCATGTGACTCTTCTATTAGTGTTGATTAAATAAAACTATTTACAAAAATTAATTAATTTTTCTCTTGATGAACACACACTCAAATGAATTTGCATGCTAAAGATGGCATTAAAGTATAACAAGAATGTGAAATAACATGTAAAATCCTTAAAACTGCACATGTCAAAAGGTAGGTCCCTTCCACAATGCTCCAGGCCATCTCACAAGACCTCCTTCCCTTCATCACAACCATCATACACTATTCCACATCATCATCATCCACAAGGGTTATTCCTATCCTCAAGAGACCCTACCTGGAACCAGCAGACATCAGCAACCATCACCCTGTATCACTTCTCTCTTTTATTTCCAAAATTCTTGAAAGGACTGTTTACAACCAAATGTCTACCTCTCACAGAACAACCTTAAAGATTTCAACCAATCCAATCTGTCAGTCACTGTGAAGCTCCATACTGCTAGATCAATTAAACTAACATCTGTCCTCATCCTCCCGGACCTGTCAGCTGCATTTGCCACACTAAACCACAAGATTCTATTATTTCTTATTACAAGCCTTGGAATCTCTGGAACAGCATGGCAATAGTTTGCTTCTTACCTAGAAAATAGGTCATATAAGATGACGTGGAGGGGATCCACATCTGCCCCACTCAGACTCTCTACTGGTGCACCACAAGGTTCATTACTTGGTTTTCCTTCTACACCCGATCTCTTGGTAAGATCATATCACACAATAAGGCCTTTTCATAACATTGATATGCAGATAACACACAACTTATTCTCTCCTTTCATTCCTTAGATACTCAGGTTTCCACCTGGATCTCAGCATGTTTGGGTCTCAGCAGACATTTCATCCTGTATGGCAGCTAATCACCTGAAGCTCAATCTTAGTAAAAAAAAAAAAACAGCTGTTCAACCCTGTTGACTCAGGTGCTTGTTCAGTCCCTTGTTATTTAAAAACTGGACTTCTGCAACTCACTCCTGGAAGGCCTGCCTCTGTCCGCAATTTGTCCTCTGCAGCTGATCCAGAATGCAGTCTCGTTTTCAACCTTCCCAAATTCTCCCACACCAACCCACTTCTCCTTTCCCTGCACTGGCTTCCTGTAGCTGCCCACATCAAAATTAAAATCCTGATGCTTGCCTACAAAACTAAAAATGGCCCAGCACCCACTTACCTTTCAGCTCTAATCACACCGCACATTCCCTCTGATCCTCTAGCACTGCTCGCCTGTTCCCACCATCTCTCAGGGATCAAGGAAAACATTCATTCAGACTCTTTTCTGTTCTGGCACCTAGGTGGTGGAATGATCTTCCAGTAGATGTCCGTACAGCTGAGTCTTTGCTTTTTGCTTTCACTCATCTGGATCCTCTTTTGACTTAAGACTCTTTACTGAATTTTCTCCACAATAACTAAAAAACGTTAATTACTTAATTCACATTCTAACATTTAATTATCCTGCCTTTTTGCCTTTGATTATAGCATTATTACATTGTTTTTATATCACAACATTTATTTCTGTCCAAAGATCTACTAAATTCTCTCCAAGGTTTTGTTTTGATTATGGGAGATTCTTGCTACAATTCAAACATCACAAAACATAACTGGCTGTAAGAAAACAAGGATTCAGGGTATTGTAGTATTTTTAATGGCAATTTCAGAAGCTGAAGGTTAAAACATTTATTTGAAATGTAAAAAAAAATTCTTGTTCATTATTGCCATTTATCACTCCTGCTGTGTAAATTGTCCACTTGACAAAAATGGACGTTCTATTGCAAAAGCAAAATAAGTAACTTCAAGACATGCATTTAAAGTAAATGTGGATTATACATTCAGCCAACTAGCACTGATTAAACCTCAATCATCTCTAATAATGAAGAGAAGAACGGAACATGTGACCTGCTCTTTTTTTTTTTTTAAATATATTTATTTTTTCACTAAGAGCAGACATTATACATACAAAAACAAGCTTAAATTCATTATGTACTGTTTAAATTACTTGAAAACTAAAACGATTAATTTATACATTAAAAGATTATTGAGCAATGTTAAATTAAACAAATTAAGTGAAAAATATTCAAAACAAATGTAAAAAATATATAGAAAAATAATGTATACCTTTACATTTTATCATTTGTTGGAGACACAATTCAGACTTTATAATGAACCCAAATTTATAATTAATTGCATAGTCTAAAATACTAAGTATATAGTTTGGAAAATAATAGAACTGAATAATAAAACAGAAGTGAAAAAATGAAAGTACAATCATAAAAAAGTAAAACACAATAATAAAAATACCATTAAATTCTTTGCAAAGCGTAATTGTTATTTAAAGCTTTTCTAAAAGAATGTATATAGTCTTAAATGTACAACCATAAAAATGTAAAGCACAATCATAGAAATAGTATAAGAATTTTTGCAAAGCATGATTATTTTAAAGCTTTTCTAAAAGCATGTACTGTATATAGTCATAGTAAACAGTCGCTTCCATCTCACCCATCTGGGAGAGCTCGGCCAATCAGCTGTCTCCAGGCTCCCCGGCTGCAGGAGGCTAAAGCATCACCAGGGAATCAAACTAGCGATTTCTGAATGATGCAAACGTATATATTTATAAAAAAAAAATCATTACATTTTACTAAAACACTAATTTATGATAGATAAACACAGTAAAATATTGGATTGTGAGTACCTTTGTCTGCAAGTTTTTGCAAGACTATATATAGATGAATTTTAACTCTGGAAACGAGCAAGGTCTTGAAATATGAGCAGTATTGTGGATATCCCCTTGTTTGGTCTCAGTGCGCATGCGTCACTCATATAGTCAACATACATGCCGTGCATATACTGTTTACTATAACACTGATCACATGTTTGAGCGCAAAGCACTTTTTATTTTGTTGTTGGTTGGTTGTTGTGAGTGACAGTCTCTGTTGGCAAACTGGTGTGTGCATGCGTTGTTCTACACAGTAGGGCCCTCCTCTTTCCTTCCTCTCTCTGGCCTCAATCACTACAGCTACAATTCTACAAGGTTTTATTTTTACTTCATATAAAATTATTAATACAAAATATAGATATTTTGGGTATGTGGGGAAATTAGCTTTTTACATACAAGTGCTCTGATATATAAGCACGCTTCCAAAACACAAATTATGCTCATAATCCAAGGGTAACTGTAGTTTGTTGTAAACAAACAAAAAAGACATTTTAAGGAATCTTAACTTGAATAAACCAATGCACAAATCTAAGAAAAAACAACATACAAATTTTTTTTTCTTTTTTTTCAGTATTAAAATATACTAGTGAACACCTAGTAATTAACACTGCCAGCTTGTGTGTTATACTGATGCAGGGAATGAAATCTGACAACTTAACTTGAATAAAGCCAAATCTAATTCTGAGCCATAAAAATTATATGTACTGTGTATATATATATATATATATATATATATATATATTTTTTTTTTATTAAATTTACCTTCCTGTCTCACAATTTCTGAAAGGTTGTACAATACTTAAATTTGTCTTAAGCAAAACAGAACCTTTTTAGAAAATACAGTCTGCTCCAAAACAATTGTATTTACCATGTTCTTCGGCTCTTTCATCAGTTCTTGGGTGAAGACATTTGATTCTCTTCATGGTTATATGCAAAGAAAAAAAATTTAATTAAACATTATTTGGTTATTAATCATGTAGCTATTATTCAGTGCTTCTATAAAAAAGAATGAAATCAATTTGTTGGGTAAGTATTTGTTTTAGCCAAACAGAAACACATTATTTACACAGCATAACCAAGTGCAAGGTTGTAATCCATCAAACTTGTCTTTTGGACCATAATACAGTTAAAATATAAAACAACCCTGGTCTTTAAAAAAATAGTTCAGAGTTAAAATCATTACTAGTTGACTTCAAAGACCTTTTGGCCTCTTTGGTTTGTAAAATTCAGAAATGGTGATAATAGTAAAATGGTTATAAAAATACATCTAAATAATGTCCCATATCCAAGTGGCTTTATTGTCTATATGTACCTGATTTGAATTCAGGCTATCATTCTGTCTCTATAAAACCTCTGCCATGTTATTGAATGTTGTAAAATAATGTAGTAAAATCTACAACTGCTGCTGTCACACACACACTTAATTTCATTTCACACTCCAAGGCCACCCATACCGCTGCTCTCCATATAGTTTATATAATTTACTTTAACAAGTTAACACTTTATATACCTATTTTATACTTTATTTTATTGTAATTATATTTGCAGGTTTTATAGTTTACATTGTTTTTATAATGTAAGCATTTCACTGCATATCATACTGTGTATGGTTGTGTATGTGACAAATAAAATTTTAGTTTGATTTGACGAAAGATATTTTGACAAAAAATTTACTGTCAAAAACTGTTGTCCGAATACTTCACTTTAGTTCATCTTACTTTTCTCCATGACCCGCTTCAGTTCTGAAAACATGTCGTCAACTCCTTCACTGCTCTTTCCTAGTTGGGAACAAACACTGATTTATCATTCAATAAGATAAAACACACAGTTCTATTAACCACCTAAAGGGGATCAACTATGCAAAATTCTCTTTTGGGTAATTTTGGACAGTTTCTAAAACATATTAAAATCTTTTTTTCTACTTTAAATGTACATATTTTTCTTTACAAATAAATGCTTCTGATTGGTTAATTGATATTAAAAAGTGTGATAATTGTTGGAGACCCTCCTCCAGCCCAGGGGTCAGCTCCTCCCAGGAGACACAACAGGCACCAGTTGTATTTTTTTTTCACTAACCTCGAATGGATAATCTGCATTATTTTGTGTGGAGATGAGTCATTCTTAGTTTACAACCCACGGTAGCGGGAACTCAGCTGAATTTGTTACGATTCTAAACGGATGCAAATTTGTTCCTCAACATGTGGAGAGCTCTGGAGGAGGTAGAGGTAACAGCTCCTTATAACCTTAATGTGGATTCGATTGTGCTCGTTTGTGTTGTTAAGTCAGGAGGAAATTTGGAACCTGTTTAAAAAAGCTGGCACCTCCTGACACTAATGCAACGGTATCGATTCTTAAGTGACGTAATCAAGTCGTTATTGAGTTTTAAGCACATTTATTGAGTCATTATAGTTTTTTTCCTCATCTCGTTACTGATTCAGCAACATTTGGCAGCCAAAAATCCTCGTATTAAATGTAGATGGAAGTAATGACAAAATTAACAAAGTGATATTGTAAAGAAAATGAAAGAAAATAAGTGATGATTAAACATATCATTGAAATAGAAAGTCCCATGAACTATAGAAATGTTTTAATTTAAAATGTCTTTGAGAGCATCCAACAAAATGTGCAATATTATGTGTAATGTATGAAGGCGCCTGGATACACTCATTTTGCACAAGCTCAGAATCAAGTCTATGGGTCTATGGCACTATCCGTCACTGTGAAGAGGAAGATGTAAAACACCTGTCCCAACAGTACAGATGAGCTAAAGGTTGCTATCAAACAACCCAGTCTTCAATAACACCTTAGCAGTCCCCCAGGCTGATCATCTTCATGACATCTGCATTGATGCAAGAATTTGTGCCAAAGGAGCCACAACCAAGTATTGAATGCATGAATTAACACAGTTTTTTATTTATTAATTTTTTTATTACTGTATTCCACATAATTATTTGATTGATCTTAAGAAATATTTGACAAATTTTAGGATACTGGATTTTTGATTTTCATGAGCTATAAGTAGTGATTATGGAAATTTAAATATAAACGCTGGAAATATTTCATGCGATGTGTAATGAATCTAAAATATATGAAAATAAGCTTAAGGTCGTCATAAAAAACCTCTCTCACTTTCCCTGCTTCCAGACTATGAGTTTGCTGTTTCATCACTGTCTGAAACAATCTCCATTTCTGATTTCAAACACCTGTTATATGATTGGGCATTCCATGGAAGAAAATGAAAATCATGCAATTACATGGAATAGACAGAAGATAGAGATATTACTGGTTAAAATTCTATACATCACTGTGGTTATGTAATGCAAAAAGTAGAAAGTACACATATTTGTTGAAGGATGTAGTGGTAAAAAGTACGCACTAATAAAAACTAAGTAAAGTAGAAATAAGTGAAAACTGTACGGTAGCAAAGTAAAAATTCTTAGGGTGTTTTCACTTTAGGCACAACTGATTTGTACCATGCCCAGGAACGATTGCTTCACCTCACCGCTCCCCTGCTGGCCAGCTTTCACATTATTTTTGTTCTCCATACTCATTAGGCATAGAGTGCACACAGATTTTAGTGGAGACTGACGACTGACGACATTGCATCTAACCAGCAATACACTTCCATAAAAGCTTCCACATGTGATTTTAATCCATAGACAAGTACAAAGAACTGTGCGTGAGACCACCTCTTTAAGATAGCCTGTAACTTAGGTGTTCTCACTGATAAAATTCCACCAGACTTTGGGGTCAAGTGTATTCGTAAATGATCTTGGGGCCCTATTCTCAAAAAAAGCCCTGAGTTACTTTCCACCTGTGCAAAGTAGCGAGGCAAGTCAGGGCTCGGCACTAGCAGGGTGGGGCTCAGTGGTAACATGTTGAGGCTTGGCAGTAGTATTTTATGAATATAAAATAATCAATTATTATTTTTATTTTATTCTTTAACATAAATACATGGCAAAAAAATAAAAAGGTTTCAAAAGTTGAATAAATTATAAAACTTAGACTGTATTTAAAAAATATATATATATCTCACCTGGATTTAGTTTTTTCAGTTCAGGTTTAGCATAAGGCACATTACTTGGTCCAGGGGCAGCATCTATGAAAGATTATACAACAGTTAGTTGTTAGTGGCATTCTTTTAGTAGTGATAATAAATAACAGCACTTTTAACAATCATTAATTACTATCAGTCACCAGCATGGGCTAGTGTAGGTAAGTACAGTCCATAGCACTGAAGAGCTGCCTGCCAAACCCCACATTCAAAACTAAAATCAGTCACTATTGTTGGGCCAGGTTTTTAGAAAGAAAACACATCTGATAACATCTTAAACAACACGCTGTCTCCTAAATAACTGGTTTAAAGTTATTCCAAGCTGCCTCTGAACTGTCTATTGTGAATGGCACCAACCCGCTAACCTTAGAACATCTGTGACACGAAGCGGGAAACTTAACCAATCATGGGAAAGGAAGTCCACTGCTCCTGGACAAGTCCAGCTGACCTCGACTACAACAATGTAGATTGGCAATCCAATAAACAAAGGAGACCGTTTTACCCCTCCCTGAATCATACCACTGGCACTCTTGTTGACCTCTAGAGGATATGCCTTTCCATGAACAAAGAGACATACGGAATAAACATTAGTTTAAACAATCCTTAAAGTTTGCCAGTAGGGCAAAATTTATCTACATATATTTACATAGTATGTTTCATGTCAGTTTGCATATTTTGTTTAACCTAAGAAGTGTAATCAGCTTTTACAAACCTTTTTGGTAGAAGAAGGTATGAATGAGTGTACAAGATATGGGATGTGTGATATCAATTGAAAGCTTGTTTTATTCAAAGACTATTGGTGTAAATGGAAAATCGGTAGCATGAACAGAGCTCATGCAAAATTACTTCAGAAAAAGTATTTAAAAACTCCAACCGGATGGGCCCCATGTGACAGCTAAAACATCAGGCTAATGTATGCACTAAAGGGGGGAACCACGTGAGTCATCGCTAATAATCCGCAGCTCATGCTTCCGCCCTTGCGAGCACTCGTCACGTCATCTTAAGGAAGCAAGCCTGTGCACCATTTTGCCGCTTGTGCTTCGGCCCTTGTGGTCACTACACCACCCTTGCGGGCGCTCTTTGCATTCATCACCAAGCAAAAGGGCCTCCGCTCTTCAAAACCTTTCAATGAGATTTTGTGCCAGAACCCCAAAGTCCTGCAACAAAGAAACCCTCAGAAGAAGTTCCCGCACGTCACCATTGGTAATCAAGTAATCAACGCGTCACCGATGGGCTTCCCCAAAAGCCGTCATCTTAACAACAGTGCACCAACCAATCAGCAACACCGTGATTCCTTTACTGTAGGCGTACCACCGGATGAGAATGAAATGTAATGCAAGTAAACTTCATACTTCAGTAAACAAGTAAAATGCAAGTGAGCTTCATACCTTGCTAAAAATTGGTGCTGAATTAAAACTAAACAGTAAGATTAAACCCAAGGCTCTGCTCTTGTAACTTTCTCTGGTCAAGTAAACAGTACTAGAAGAACGAATGGTTATTTTTATAACCTCTGTTCCCTGAAGGAGAGGAACGAGGTACAACACATATTGTATGGGATATCACGCCCCTCTCGTGTCCTGACTGAAGCCACCTTTATTCATGCCCTAAAGGCAGTTAAACCTGTGGTGACGTAGGTGTAGCCCCGCCTACCCTTATAAATCCTTGTCACCACAGTTGACTCTCAGTTTGACAGCCGCTCTTCGCCGAGCGTAACTGTGAAGCGGGGCAGCACTGTGTTGTACCTCGTTCCTCTCCTTCAGGGAACAGAGGTTATAAACATAACCATTCGGTCTCTTTCAGTCAATTCACTCGGTACAACACATATTGTATGGGACATATATTCACGCCTCGCTGAGCATCTACCAAAGTTACCCAGAAACCTGATAGCTACTCTACTGCATCATGGACCCCGCAGAGAGGACACAATGGGCCACCGAGGGTACCGTTATGTCCAGACGGTAGAACCGGATAAAAGTGTGCAGTGAGGACCAACTGGCTGCCGCGCAGATATCACCCACGGATATCCCTTTGAGCAGTGCCCACGATGTTGCCATAGCTCTTGTTGAATGTGCTTTCACACCCTGAGGCAATGGGACACGCTTGCTGCTATACGCTAACGTAATAGCCTCCACAATCCAATGGGAAAGCCGTTGTTTCGACAGTGCTTTACCCTTTACTGGACTGGCAAAGCAGACAAAGAGTTGATCAGGCGCGCATATTCACTGTAAGGTCCATGTAGACGCGTAGTGCACAAATTATGCAATTTTTCCTGCTCCTCAGAAGCAAAAGGAGGGGGGCAGAAGCTATAAAGGTCAAAGACCATAGAGCTATAATCAGTGGAGACCACTTTAGGTACATAGGCCGCGTTTGGCCGCAGCGTAACCTTTAAACTATTAGCAGCAAACTGCGTACAAGATGAATGCACAGACAACGCGTGGAGATCACCCACTCGTTTAGCAGACGCTAAAGCAAGAAGGAGTGCCGTCTTATATGACAGAATTTTCATATCTATAGACTCAACCGGCTCAAAAGGAAGACCACAGAGGGCCTCCAGCACTATCAATAAATCACAAGATGGAATATTGGACCTCACAGTGGGTCGCAGACGTCGTACTCCTCTTAAAAACTGCACTGCCAGCGGATGAGCCCCTGGTGACACTCCATCAAAGCCAACATGACAGGCTGATATAGCCGCCAGGTACACTTTAATAGTGAGAGAAGGAAAGGCCTTTTTCTAACAGTTCTTGCAGAAAAGACAAAACATCCACCATAGAGCACTGATATGGAAGAACATTACGTTCCTGACACCACTGCTCAAATGCTCGCGACTTGTAAGCATATAAACCTCTAGTGGACGAGGCCCGAGCACTCTGAATTGTCTCAATTACATTTGGAGGAAGCCCTTTAGCTTTCAAATTGGACCTTTCAACAGGTAAGCATGCAAGTTCCACAGCTCGGGACGTGGATGAACCACTCCCCCCCCCCCCTGCTTGAGACAGAAGGTCCCTGCGGAGAGGAAGTTTCCAAGGTTCTGCAGCTAGCAGGCTGACTATCTCTGCATACCACGACCTTGCCGGCCAACGAGGGGTCACCAGGATTAGGGACAGGCTCTGCTGGCGCACCTTCTCTGTGACAGGCAGAATAAGGTCTACTGGAGGGAAAGCATACAATAGAGCTGGGGGCCATGAGTGTGCCAGTGCATCGATCCCCAGAGGAGCACTGTGATCTGTTATGGAGAAGAACAGTGGGCAGTGAGCATTCTCTTTGGATGCAAACAGATCTACTACTGCCCTGTCAAAGCACTCCCAGATCTGAGCTACCACCCCTGGGTGTAACCTCCATTCCCTCACAAGCGGGCCCCCCGTGGAGAGAAGGTTTGTGTTGCAACTAAAACTGAGCAAGGCAGCGCTGAAACGCGGCTATTCTGTGCTCTGACAGATGTGCTCGGCTGGTAACGGAGCATATCTCGAGACCCAGGATGTGAGACAGAACTAACGCTGTCTGTTTCTCTGCCTGTTCGCTTGAGCTCGCTATTAGCGCCCAGTCGTCTAAATAGGCCAGTATGCGCATGCCTCTCTCCCGAAGAGGAGCCAGCGCTGCCTCGACGCACTTCGTGAACGTTCGGGGAGCTAGCGACAGGCCGAACGCCAACACTACGTACTCGTAGGCCACGCCCTCGAAAGCGAACCTCAGAAATTTTCTGTGTTGCGGAAAAATTGCTATATGAAAATAAGCATCCGTGAGATCGATCGTAGTGAACCGATCCCCCGGGCTTGGGAGACTGTGTTAGGGAAGTGCAACACCGTTTGGGACTGATTCCCTGAACATAATCTAGCGGCCTCTTGGGCGGCTTTGAGAGAGGATAAACAGCTCCTCTCCCTTTAAAGTCTGAGCTAGGAGAAGTGTGGATTCTTCCTCCTGGCTGCTGAATCCTTACGGACTGACGCGGGTTTTAACCGGGAGGTCGCTGTTTCATCGGGCGAGAGCCCGCGCTAACCAATGGTGGCAGCCGCTTAGGAGGGAGCTGCGGGGTGACCACTTTTCGTGCCTGTTTGGGCTTCGCTTCTCGTCGCGGGATGATGTCTCGCAACGCCTCCGCCTGTTTTTTCTTGAAATCAAACTTTGTTTGAATAGCATCAAGCGACTGGCCGAATAAACCCTCAGCGGATAGCGGTTCATCTAAGTAGATGGCGCTGTCTCTATCTGGGATATCTGAGAGCATGTGCCACAGATGCATCTGCGCCACCACAGCGCTAGCCATGCCCCTGCCGAGGGAGAGAGCCGCGCATCGAGACATGCGCAAAATGTAATCTGTCACGGTCCTGACCTCGTTCAGCACATACCGGGCTGTCCTGCGGTACCAGTGAACCGAGTTCTGCTAGATGCATCGCCTGATACGTCTGAAGCAGCATGACAGAATTCAGTGCCCGGGCGGTGCCCACTTGAGCGCGGTATATTTTTTCTAGTTGTGCGGAGAATCTGCAGTGTTTGGACGGAAGGAAGGTAGCTTCCATGTTCACAGTAGTTAGCACCGCTAAACAGAAGCCAACCAGACTGAGATGTAGCTAACACTCACTGACACTGGACTTAAAATCAGCGCTCTGCGTGTAGACGACTGACCAATTGAGGCTGTTGTCGCTAACACCAACAAGAACAGTTGAGTTGATTTCAAGCCTAGTGTTGTAATGAAAACACGTAGAGTTGCTAACAGCAGCTAGAAAACTCTACCAAACCAGGTGTTAACAGCGAGGTGAAGAGCGTAAGAACTGAACGTCAACCGTGGTGACAAGGATTTATAAGGGTAGGTGGGGCTACACCTACGTCACCACAGATTTAACTGCCTTTAAGGCGTGAATAAAGGTGGCTTCAGCCAGGACACGAGAGGGGCGTGATATCCCATACAATATGTGTTGTACTGAGTGAATTGACTGAAAGGGAACTCCATTAACGTTCACCTGCCGAACTGCATGTGTGCATGTGAGTAGCATAGTTTTATCCATTGTAGATTAGTCAAATAAATTCTTGTTTCTTTATAAAGAACTGTTGTCTTGGTCATGTATTTTAAAGGTTAAACATTTGCCCAGATCTTACGTTACCTTGCTTATAATTAATAGCATTGATATTGAAGGTTTTGTATTATCCTTGTTGGCCGCGGGATAAACAGGATTGGTAAGATACACTCAATCATGCTACACAGTATTCTATAAATTACAAATCAGTTAATCAAATTAACCAGAATTTTTTAAAGATTTGGTTCATCTTTTACCCAAAGCTGAAACCATACACCCTGGAACCCAGGCATTAATGGAGCTGATATTCTAAAGCAGAATAATTCAATATATAAAGAAATATATGAGATTAACCAGACTGTCCACCACATTCGTGGTCTGTCCTCCTCACCTTTTCGTAACATAATACCAAAAAGAATTAAAAAAATATTTTCACCACTATTGATTTCACTAACTGTAGGTCACCATCTCAAAGCTAGTCCTGCCACTCATGGAAGGATATGTATTGGGAAAATAGCTGGTTAAATAAACAAATCTGTTGATAAAAGTGCCATTTATAGAACGGTCTTTAACCTCCAGAACTACAGTACATTTATCTCTATTTACCTATTTAACATTAATAACTACTTTGATTAGTTACCAAACAATATGCATTAAGATTAGTAAGTGGAGAATAAAATAAAAAAATAGAAAAAAAAATCCCACCTTGATTTTTCTTTGGTTTCTTCATCACTTGAGGTTTAACACAAGTCATATCACTTGGTCCAGAGGCAGCATCTAGAAAAGGTTACAGATTTATAGCTTTATTTTCTCAATATTTATGTTTGACTTTTAGCTGATGTTAAATTGAAGGTGAATAAAAATTATTGCAAAAAATAAATAAATAAATAAATACAGTAAAATAAACTAATTCAATGTGAAAACGTTTCCTGCTGAGCTTTCTATGTTTCTTCTTCAATTCCTCAGTTTTCCTTCTTATTTTCATGTTTGCATTTCTGACACAATTACAGTATACTGTGTGGGTGGGTGTTACAGAGCTGCCTTCTCATTAGTCAGCTGCTGTAGGATGAGTGTTACTGATTAAATATTTACTAGATTCAGTTTTTAGGGTTTGCAATTTTTTTTTATTATCTATGCTGTACAAGGTCACAGGAAGGCTGTAGCCCAGGGGACTCAGGGCACCAGGAAGGATACACACTGGACAGGGTGCCTGTCCATCACTGGGCACAAGCACACATACACGCACACATACACGCACACATACACGCACATACACGCACACATACACAGACATATACACATATATACACTGAAATGCCAATTAACCTAATCTTTGGACTGTGGGAGGAAACTGGGGTACCCAGAGGAAACTCTCCAAGCAAAGTGTAAGCTCCATGCGCACAGACCCGAGATGGGAATTGAATCCAGAACCCTGAAGATGCAAGGCCAAAGTGCCACCATTTAAATGTCTTTTTTGCTTTCTTTTTTTGTTCAGTTCTTTTTGGCACAAATCACATTCCATACTGAAAATATACTGAGTAAAAACAACACATTTCTAAGTCTCTTTAAGAACATCGGGCATATTAACGGATGTAGTAAATACAGTGTAAATATTTCTGTTTGTCAAAATAATACTGTTGTGTAGAGAGCTTGTGTGTTGTGTATCTGTGTTCTTCACTTCTGAGTACAAATTATCATCTCCTTCACTGCTATTTCCTAGTGAACAGTTACTGAAGTCAGCATCCACTAAGAAAAACACGTCATCCTGTGTTTACCACAGAATAAATAAGAACTACAGTAAACTTCCAGGACTATAGTACATTTACCTCTATTAACTTTTGTTATTTTCATTTTAGTTACTGAATGATTCTGAACAGTTACAGAACACTGTGTTAAGATTAGTAAGTATGAAAAATGGTTTAATGGTTTAAATTGAATTTAGAAATGGTTATAAAAAATTATAAGTATAAAAATAATAATCAATATCCCACCTTGATTTTTCTTTGGATCCATGAGCTTTATCAGTTCAGGTTTAACACAAATCACCTCACTTGGTCCAGGGGTGATACCTATAAAAAAAATTACAGACTTTATTTTCTTACTTTTATTTTATCACTATTCATATTTGAATATCAACTGATGCTAAATTGAAGGAGAATAAAAAGTAATTGCAAACAAACCCTCAAGTTTGGAGATGTAAGGCCACAGTACTAATTACTACACCACTGTGCCGCCATTGTCAATGTATTTCTTTGTTGCTTCTTTTATTTTTGTTAAATCTTCTTTGGTATGCATCACATTCCACACTAAATACAGCACAAACTACTGTTTCTGATGATCACAATTATACACTGAATAATGCAGTAAAAACAACCCATTTTAACTCTCTAAAACTCTCTAACTCTCCATATTACTGAATGTATTAACAGAATACATATCTCTGTTTGTCAAACAAATACCTTTGTGTAGAGAGATTGTGTGCACAGTTTTAGTGCATCTTACCTTTATCCGTGTTCTTCTTCACTTCTGAGTACAAATTATCATCTCCCTCACTGCTCTTTCCTAGTGAGTAACAGACACTGAATTAGCATTCACTAAGAGGAATACACCATTCTGTGTTCACAGCGTAAACTTCCAGAACTACAGTACATTTACCTCTATTAACGTAATAATAATAATAATAATAATAATAATAATAATAATAATAATACTTAATAATAATGAAATAGAAAATAAAATCCCACCTTGATTTTTCTTTGGTTTCTTCATCAGTTCAGGTTTAACACAAGTCACATCACTTGGTCCAGGGGCAGCATCTATAAAAGATTACAGATCCATAATGTTATTTTCTCACTATTAAGGGTCCAATGACTATGATATCAGCCATATTTCGTCATACTGTGTGAAGGGCCCTATTGTTTTCCCTAATGAAAGTCATTTCCTCATAGCAGACAGGTTGGAATCTGGGGTCTGGGCCCTGGGCATGGCTCATAAGCATGTGAAACCCAGTACACATTTAGAGCTCACTGAGCTGAACAACTTTTACTTTGCATGTCACTGGTTCAACTCAACAGGAAGTCAGTTATTTTATGTCATTTGCCAAAAACGCACCTGAAGGAATTTAATATACTTTTCCTAGAAAATTTATATGATTGCCACCAAAAATGCCCATTACCGCCGTGCTCACTGCCGTGGCGAAACGACGGCTGCCAAAATAAGTCAGTCGAATTTCGTGTCATTCGTGAAATGACGGCAAAGTGACATTTGTGTATTCAAAATTATTATTATTATTTCATTAATATTAATTAATTAATAAATCAGTGATTTTCTTCTGCTGTAGTGATGAAGGTAATCATTTCATCGCCACAGAACTAGATGTGGCTATATTCACGTTTCATACGGATTTCATAATTTGTTTTCCATTAGTTTATATGAAAGCAGACATTTCGCTTTTTTGGCTACGTGAGTGTTACACAGAATAAAATATACAGGCTCACTGTGTTAACATTTACTCTGCTTAAATTCCTTGCAAATAAGAAACGCCTATATTTATTTTTAATTCTTCTTTGTACTGTAATTCGTAAATGGTAATTCGTGATGGTAAATTCGTTTAATGTTTCACTTGTAGTTTATAAGGTTTTGCTGGTGGTGGTACAGCGCAACGGGGGTGTTACTGGGATGTAAAAAATTTAATTTGTTAAAAAGTTTTTATTATTTATTAAAGAAAATTATGATGATCATAACAGTCTACTGCATTTAATTCTTATACCACAAAATACAGTGACTGAATTTTATGATAATTAATTATATTTATTTCATTTAATAAATCTACTACAAATTTAAAGAACACAATGTATAAAATGACACAAAACCCTACACGCGTAGCTTTTCTAATTACACAACCTAAAGGCTCACTGTGTTAACGTTTACTTTGCTTAAATTTGATTCTAACAGGATTTAATTGAATTTTATGCGCTACTCAGTGCAGCTCTAAAGGAGCATCGGCTCATTAATCCTTGAGAGAAGGTCTATAGTAATATAGCGCCACTCAGAGGTAAAAGCCAGCAAATGCACAAACCCAAATGCTGTAGCCATTAGACCAGTTGGTAAAACATTATTCCGGTTGAGCACCATCTGTATGTGATCTCAAGCCATTGAGAATGAAAAATTGTAGAGGGATTTTTGACAGGTCAGCCGTGATAATGACTCAAACTTATGCTGAAAAGTGGTTAATAACTTTGTGTTTTATATATTGAAGAACATAATTTGTTGACATCACATTGCATTCTCATACAGTGTGATGCTTTTTTATAGCATCTGGGGCTTTTGGAAGATCTAAACATAAATGGTATTAGTATGTCCCCTGCAAATGCATGTGCCCATTGTTCCCGCTGTCTTTCTAGTGTGCCGGTGTGGCAATGGTGCAGGGTGCTTAAGCCCGCTCATCATTGCTTCCAACTATGTTCATATTTGAATTTTTCTGATTTAAGAATAAATCAGCTACATCAGCATGTGTAGAGAGCTTGTGTCTACACTTTATCTGTGTATTTCTTCACTTCTGAGTACAAATGATCATCTCACTCACTGCTCTTTCCTAGTGAGCAACAGTTACTGAATTTGCATTCACTAAGAAAAACACATCATTCAGTGTTTACCACATAAACTTCCAGAACTACAGTACATTTACCTCTATTAACTTCGATCATTTTCATTTTAGTTACTGCATGATCCTGATCAGTTACAGAACAATGTGTTAAGATTAGTAATGGGCAAAAAAAATGGTTTAAGGGGTTAAATAAAATTCAGAAATGTCATAAAACATAATAATATCGACCTGGATTTTTCTTTGGATCCTTGAGCTTTATCAGTTCAGGTTTAGCAAAAGTCACATCACTTGGTCCAGGGACAACATCTATAAAAGATTACAGATTTATAGCTTTATTTTCTTACTTTATTTTTTTTCACTATTCATATTTGAATTTCAACTGATGTTAAATTGAAGGTGAATAAAAAGTAATTGCAACCAAACCCTCAACCCAGGGGGTGTAAGGCCACATTAATAATTACTACACCACTGTGCCACCATTGTCAAGGTATTTTTTGTTGCTTCTTTTATTTTTGTTAAATCCTTTTTGGCATGAATCACATTCCATACTGAATATACAGTGCAAACTACTGTTTCTGATGATCACAATTATGGACGGGATAAAGCTGTAAAAACAACACATTTCTAACTCTATCTAAAAACATCATAACTGAAAGTATTAAACACAGTGTAAATATCTCTGTTTGTCAAAACAA